>CAAKHD010005761.1:65404-80516 GCA_901007705.1 Fistularia tabacaria
CCGGCGGGTCCCGCCGAGGTCATCTCATGTCCCCCCTACAAAAAGCCAGAAGGTTTAAAAAGCCGGGTTTCCCCCCCCCCCCCCTCGCCGGGTCTTTCCCCCCCCCCCCCCCGGGCTCCGTCGTCCTCACAGGCTCGTAAATGGTAATTAACATAAAGGTGAATTTAAATTGCGTGTTCGGCACTGTTGTAATAACTACAGTAAAACCTCGGCTTACGGACGTCCCTAATCACAAACAAAATCGGCTTAGGGACGGAGTTCCCGATCCCGTTTCGAATCGAGGTGCGAACGAGCCTCGGAGCACGAACACGCAAACAAACAAATTCAATGGCTTGCGGCGTTGTAGTGTCGTAGCGTAGCGGCGGTCGTGCGTGGTACTCCGCGTTGTTTACGTCGTTCATTGTTGTATTCTCTGGATTTTTTCACTCAGTTAACACTCATTACTATTACTATTTCCCCTGTGGGGATCAATAAAGTATTATCTATTATGGCTCCCTAAAAAGTTAACCGTGCTTGTGTTAGCAAGAAGTTAAGAATTACAGTCGATCTGAAGAAGGAAATAGTAGCTCAAGGTGAAAGTGGCGTTCGTGTTGCAGATCTCCCCAAGCGCTATGACACGGCTAAGTCAACCATCTGTACGATCCTGAAGAACAAAGATGTGCTAAAGAAGGCTGATGTGGCTAAAGGGGCGGCTACGCTAACAAGGGTCTCAAGTCTTAGAAGTAGAAAAGTGATTGTTAGCTTGGATGAATGAAAGATAGTTTGCTGGAGATAGGGTGTGCGAAGGCTTTACTTTTGCTCGCTGATTTAGTGAAAGAAATGCCGTGTAGAAGGGCTGGAAAGAAGAGAAAGAACACCAGAAACACAGTGATCATTAAGGTTATCTTTAATTTCTTTGTGTTTTTGCCACAAAAGAAAGTTTCAAAAGAGTACAGTGTGGCGGACACTAAGGGGCGTGGCCTCTCACCCCACGGGACTACAGGCTGGGGCGTGGTTTGGGTCCGGGGCCTTCTGGGAAGGAAGTCGACTGTCAGTTTGTCGGTCTTAAAGGAATAAAGTTACAACTCGCCTTCGTCTCCGCAATCCTTTCTTCAAACACCGCATTGGTGACCCCGTTCTGCACGTCTGACTCGGACCGAGTGTGCGACCACACTTCAGCCCCGTCGCCCCGACTCCCGCAGTCGGCCGTTCCCGTTGCGGTTTCGGCGCTCCCGGAGTTCTGGCAGAGCGATCCGGTCTCCTGGTTCCAGCACGTCGAGACGGTTTTCCACCTGCGTTGAATTGTCGTGGACAACTGCAGGTACATCCTCGTCGTCACTGCGCTGGACCGGCGGTCCACAAGGCGAGTTTTGCTGCTGTTTCACAACCTGCCAGAACACGGCAAATACGCCGCCCTCAGACAGCTTCTGCTCCGGAGGTACATCTATCTGCCGCAGAGCGGGCGGATAGACTTCTGTCCCTGTCTGGTTTGGGCGGCGGGACCGCCTCGGACTTGATGGACAACAAGCAGTCGTTTGCGTGGATTGGACAACGGTGGTTTCCTTTTTCCCGCACACCCTCTTGCGGCAGCTCCCGTCCACACTACGCGTGATCTTAGTTCTCCCGATGTCTGGCTAAAGACTGCCAGGGTCTGGCGGAGGGGGTTGACTGCATCTAGCTAGCTACCAGGCGGCTAGCCGTCCACAGCGTAATGTCGGCGCTAGTGAAGGTGGAGCCAGCCGTGGTGGCCGAAGCGGCCGTCCAGAGACGACGGGTGACTGGCCTCTACTTTTGCCACCAGCGGTACGGCAGCAAGACACAGGTCTGGCGCCAGGGATCCCCAAGGTCGGTGTGAGGGCCGCACTTTCAGATGGCAACTGGGTGGATTCACCACTGTTTCCCCCGCTCTTTTGTGCCTACAGATCTCACGCCAGCTCAGTTTGTGTTTGTGAGACATGACGCTCACCGCTCAACCCCGGTATGACGGGCCGTTCCGGGTTCTGGAGATGGGCGTTAAGAGTTTTGCTGCTGGACCGGCTGAAGCCGGCACACAGGGTCGCTGGGGAAGTTGTTTTTCCCTTTCAGGTTCCCCGCTGAGGTCGCCCTCCCGCCAGTTCCTCAGCAGTGTCCTCTCGGGTTCAGCGTCCGGTGCCCCCTGCTTCTTTGACCGAGAAACGACCCAGTTGTTATGTCGGGCTGCTCAAGCCCCCCATGTGGCACTAGTTTCTTTTTTGGGAGTCCCGTCTGGGTGTTCCGGGGAGGGGGCTGTGTGGCGGACACTAAGGGGCGTGGCCTCTCACCCCACGGGACTACGGGCTTGGGCCGTGGTTTGGATCCGGGGCCTTCTGGGACAAGGTTTGTTTAAGGAATAAAGTTACAACTCGCCTTTGTCTCCCCAATCCTTCCTTCAAACACCACAACAGTATATTTTGGACGCTGAAGAACAAATCAATGGGATTTACATTGATTTCCGTGGGAAACATTGGTTTGCAAATATTGCGGTTCGTGAATGGAGTCAAAGAATGAATTACATTCCTACTCTGAGGTTCTACTGTATTCAGGTCAAATTCGGTTCGAGGAGATCCCCTTCCTTTCAGTTTTGCACTCTCACGGGCAGGAAGGGAGAGCCTCAGGGGCCAAAAGTCGGGGTTGGTGTGAGGTGCACTTACGCCCCTCAGCAAACCGCTCCAAAGACGAGGAGAGGAAGACGACTCGGACAACACGGAGGGGGAAGTTGCTTCAGTGTTTATGTTCTGCGTGCCAGAAGTTAAAACCCTGAACTATCACATGGGTTGTTTTTTTTTCCTCCCTTCACTGTTTCGCCGTTTGAAGAACCCCCGTCATTAGCAAACCTCGTACTTGTTTTTGCAAAAACGATTTCTGTTCCAAAGAGCTTTGGACCTGGTCGCTCATTTTTTTCTCTGGTTGTATCCATTTTGTCGCAAGAAAACAGCTGACCAGGATAGTTAAAAAATGCCTCCTTGCAAGAATCATCTGGTAATGGGCGTGGCTTATGAGTTCTACCATGGAACTGTCGGTAGACCTCGCGAAAGGAGCTAAAATTGTTCTAAGAAGTGAAGTCCATGGTTCCTGGTTCCTCGGCTGGTTGAATGCGCAGAGAAGCTGCCTTGTCCACGAAAAGGTTGTACGATACAGGTAAGCGTTTCTACAATGCGAAAGTTGCTAATAAAAGCTAACAAAAGTCAGTTAAGGTTGCAAAATCTCTGTGGCGTCTTCCTGACTTTTAAAGCCTTTTTGTGCAGTTAAAGTTTTACACTGCTTGCTGTAACGTCAGCGGTGCAGCCGGCGTCGACAGCTTGGACAGACGTCTGAAAGCGAGAGGCAACTTCGCCTCATTTCGTTATCCTCTTCTCCGCTGCTGCGACGAAGTACGGAAGATATCCGGCCAACGTTTTGAAGTTAGAAGCGAATTTTGCCTCGTGTCCTCACAGTCCGTTTGGACGGTTTGATTTTACTTCTGTGAAGATGCCGGTTCTCAGGCTCCCTTCAAAAGTCTTCGCCATCGCCGAGGGCTCCGTTGTCGTTTACAGCGACGCCGCCTCTCTCCGCTTTCCTCGCCTCTTCATCAGCTGGAGTTTAAGCCGCGCTCGCAGGTGCTCCCATCAAGCTTCTGGCCCTGATCAAAAGGAAGCCGCAGGCTATTGTGAGAGCCTGTGATAGCTTTGCAGGCAGGCGGAGGCGTCGTGAGGTGAAAGTCAGACGACGGGACGGGAAGTCCGAGGGAAATATCTCACATCGAGAGCTCGAGACCAAGATTAGACTCATAGTGAGGGATAAACAAGAAGCTGGCACCAGATTCAAGATACAAAGATTTAAAGCATTTATTGTCACATGCAAATTGCAGGCACGTGTTTCCCTGTACAGTGAAATTACTACTTGTTTGTCCGCAGTGCAATGGATGTGCATTGTTAAGATAACGATAGTAAACGTTATTCCGAATACGAACAGAGATGGCAGTGTAATAAGACATTTGAGTGCAGCTTGATGTGCAACTCACAAAGTACAAGTGCAAGGATGAGTGCAATTTAGATAGGCAGTAGTTACATGAATGGCCTCAGTTACACATCAGATGAGCGCAGCACTGACTGTGCTGCATGGAAAGTGCAGAAAGAAGAGCCGTGTCAGCTGTTTAGGAGTCTGATGGCAGTCGGGTAGAACGAGTTCTTCAGTCGCGTCGTTCTACATGTCACACCCCTGTACCTTCGACCGTCTGCGTGGTTTTTGAGGGACCAGTTGACGTCCTCACTGATGTGGACACCCGGGTATTTAAAGCTGTTCGCCCTCTCAACCTCATGACCTTGGACCTCATGTCCACTATCATCTCCTTGGTCTTGTCCGTGTTGAGGGTGAGGTGGTTGTCCTCACACCACGAACCCAGACTGGCCACCTCCATCCTGAAGGCCGTTTCGGCTCCGCCAGTGATGCGTCCTGCCACTGCGGTGTCGTCAAACTTCAGGGTGATGTTGTCCTCACGGGAGGCGACACAGTCGTGGGTGAACAGGGTGTAGAGGATGGGACCGAGGACACATCCCTGAGGAGTGCCCGTGTTCATTGTTATGCTGGCTGAGGTCCTATTGCCTGACAAACTGGGATCTGCCAGTCAGGAAGTCCAGGAGCCAGTCACAGGGTAGGGTGCAGGCCAAGGGTGGACCTTTTTTGGGTGAGTTTCTGGGGGATGACGGTGTTAAAGGCAGAGCTGTAGTCCACAAAGAGCATCCTGATGTAGGAGTCTTGTGGGAGAGGGAGGAGTGGAGGGTGGCGGCTATGGCGTCCGAGGTCGGTCTGTTTGGCCGGTGTGCGACTTGCAGAGGGTCTAGGGTTTCCGGATTGTTGTTCAGAATGTGGGCCAGCGCCACTCTCTTCAAACACTTCATAAGTCATTCAGGAAGGTGGGCTGGCTGTTCTTGGGGACGGGGAGGATCGTTGTGTTCTTGAAGCAGGCGGGGACGGTGCTCTGGCTGAAGGAAGAGAGGTTGAAGATGGCGGTGAGAACATCAGCAAGCTCACTGGCACAAGCGCTGTAGAAAAAGTTGTCTTTAAAATGGAGGAGTCCTCTCTATTTGCGACTGCGGAGCGGGCGAACACGTCTGCCACGGAGGACGCCGTGTTGCAGCAAATTCGCTTTACGCCTCTTTTATCCACTAATTCATGGGAATCAGCCAATCTGAATTGTTTCCTTATCAAGACGCCTCGTAAACAGCTTACTGATAACACACACACACGATGTGTTTTCCATGTTCCATATTCATGAACATAATCCATCGCACCTTATCTTTGGATAAGATTCAACTTCTGATCCACTGTTGTTGGCAGGTCATTTGAACTCTATCGGTCGTGCCGGGGGGGAAGCCGGGGGAGTCGATTGGGAAATGCACAGCAGAAAATGATCAATTCCACAATGAAGTGAATCGTCGGCAGAGAGCAGCAGGGGACGAGCCGGGGGGGGGGGGGGCTCTTGGGGAAGGGGGGGGCTGCCGAGGGCCGAGCGCGGGACTGATCGTCTTCAGGATGAACGAGCGGTGGACCAAAAAGTCCCGCGCTAGGAAGCAAGACACTGCCTGGAATCTGGGGGGGAACCACAGCGCGCTGAGTCACATCTGGATGGTGATTGGAAATCCGCTCTCCTGCCGTGAGTAGGAGGATGCGTGGGACAACATAATTACGGCCTTAATCACGAGGAACGATGTTTCACGGTTGAACCGATGATCCTTAGCAGAAACGGTGGCAAGAGGACAGCGAGGGGAGGTCGGCCACAGAAACCCAACTCATGTCCAATAGGAAAGTCGTGACTGAGCTTGATTCTTTTCCCCCCTCCTGACTTCTCCAGCTACGATATGGGATTTATAGTCGTACTTTTAGCAGTCGTACTGTCTGTGGAGGTTCTCATTCTCCAGGTCCTGGTGAATTCTGGTTGAAATCTTGAGGTGGCAACTGGACTTTGAGTTTCTTCACTTGAAGTCATTTCACTCCTCATCCCAGAGGCTTCCCTCGGTTGTCATGGCCTGTGGGGAGTTTCCAAATATAACTGCCGGGGTTTTAGGCGGGTCAAGGTTAAGATGGCTTGCTTTGCGAATGAAAGAGTCAACCGGCATAAACTAGGTCGAAGTGGGTTGGAATGTTAATGGGGGTGTCGTTAGGTGGGGACAAAGGAGCGACTTGGGGATTTACCTGGATGTCGGTGGAGGTTCTCCGTCGTCCGGCTCATGGTGAATTCTGGTCAAAATCTTCTTGTCGTGGCGACTGGACTTGAATGTCTTCACTTGAAGTCGTTTCACCCCTCTTCTGAGAGGCTTCCTCAGTTCGAATGACCTGCGGGGAGTTTCCGAATATCACCAAAAGTTGCTCCTTTGTCCCCAACGAACGACACCCATTAGCATAGCAATCTCCTTAGACCTAGTTTCTGCCGATCAACTCAGAGCCACCATGACTTAAACCCGTCCAAAACCCCTGGCTGTTAAATCCAGAAACTCCCCACAGGTCATTAGAACTGAAGAAGCCTCTCGGATGAGAGGAGAAACGTCTTTGAGTTCGAGTCCTGTTGCCACGACAACAAGATTTAAACATTTACCTGGATTAGACTGGAAAAGGTAGAGCCAAACTTCTCACAATGTGAAACAAAGGCGTGACACCTGTTGGATCACACGGACTGAGGCCCGTGAGGAAATTTCCACGGGCTGGTTCTGGCGGTGGATCATTCCGGGTTGTTTGGAGGGTGCAGATGGGCCTGGTCCATGTGTGCTTATCCGCCTCCTCGGTACCGATCCCAGAACGACGTACGTTGGTGAAAAGGTCGTGCCTAAGGCGCTCTCCTCTGTTCACAGATGTTTTTTCCCGGTTTGACAAAGACGGCTTCTCCGATTCCTCTCGAACCATCCGTCTTCTCCGGGCAAATGCGGACATTGCTGTCGACAAAGGTGTATGACACAGTCCTGTCCTGAAGTGATGGCTCTCCTGTGTCGGGCCAGCCGTCTGCGCAGACAAGAAGATTTCAACAAGAATTCAGCGGAAGTACTATCGTACGGGGGTTTGCACGTTGTCCCCGTGTCTGGGTTTCCTCCGGGTTCCCCGGTTTCCCCCCAACAGTCCAAAAACATGCAGCAGGTTGATTGGAAAAAATGTGAAAAATCGCCCCGAAGAAGTGAGTGAGTGAACGGTTGTCTGTCTATGACCGTGGCCCTGCGATTGGCTGGCGACCAGTCCAGGGCGAACCCCGCCTCTCGCCCGATGGCAGCTGGGAGAGGATCCCCAGGATAAGCGGCAGACGATGGGTGGACTATCGTGCAGTGGTCGTCAGAAATAAATTAAATTAAAACAACCAACTAACTGAATAAAAAACGTCTCCAAAGCGAAGCGTCTGCCGAAGCGTTTTCAGTCTGCCGCCTTGATACGAGCATCAAAGTGCACGGCAGGGCCGGAACGGGAAGGGAGTGCGGTGGGAGGGGAGGGGGTGGAGGAAGAATGAGATCAAGCGAGGGAGGAGGAGAGAGGGCGGACTGGAGGAGAAATTAAATTGGTGAGACTGGAAGGGAAGGGACGGAGAGGAGCTTCTGCCTCCCCTCCTCCTCAGCGATGGAAACGAGGCGCAGCAGAGGAGACGGAATCCGAAGTGGCTGCTGTCGCCGGAGACGTCCGGGCCGATCCATCTCGGGGACGGCGAGCGAAGGTCGGCCTCGTTTGTTCCCCCGGAGAGACGAGCGGGTCTTTGGCGTGAGGGAGAAGACGTGAAGGTCTTGTCGGTAGAAAGGCGCACCGGGAGCTGACGGATGATGGTACGTTTTCCTGTTCGGCGGGTGATTCTGGTGAACTCGCGTATGTGAGGAGACGCCCCTTTGCCCGCGAGGAACGGCAAGGTCGGCTCGCACGGCGAAGTTCTTGCCAGGTCGCGTGAGGCCGCCGGTTGAAAGCTGGGACGTCACGTGATTAATGTGCACAATAAAAGGATCTCGTCTTACAGGAACAGTCCACGGATGACATCCAAATTCGGGAACGGTAACTCCCTTGACATGACGGTGGCAGAAGCTCCGAAGGTCCGGTTACTTTTGACCCGAGGAAACTCTTGCCTCCGGTTTGAGTTCTGAGAAGTGGATGTTTGAGACGGGTGTCGACCCACTTGCCTTCGGAGCGAAGTTCCCCCCCCTTCGGTCGCCGTTTAGCCTGGAATAACTCGAGCGTAGCCGCTTAGCTTCCCCGCTTCCCCAGTCTAAGTGGCGTGCATTAGGCTCGGCTCCAGCCCGGCTCATTCCTAGCGGGAGGCATTTGTTCCAGTCACCTTAAGTCAATCCTGCTTTATTTTATTTGGCCTTGTATCTGTCCCACATGGCAGATTGCAAAAAAAGAAGGAGAAAAACAAGTCACTCGTCGGTCTGATTGCATTTGGGCGTAAATTGGCCCGCCTGAAGCGCTGCCAGCGCAGTGACTGAGCCGTAGGCGTAGCCAAACTACACCAGATGAACCGCAAATGGGCCCGTTATGGTGCAACACCAACCAACACATTGTTTCTCGTGTCCGGATAAGAATGATACATCCCCTCGATCCAACGCTGAGTTTATGGAGACCAGATCGCCCGAAACCCAGGATGAGCATGTGTTGGTTTGGGGGTTTTGGGACATTTCCACTCGAGCCAAAGGTTTCTCGTGAAACAGATTTCCTTCACGTTAGGAAATGATAGGAATTTACCGACCAATCCCTGAGAAATGCCTTGGTGTAGGAATTCTCACTGCTCATTTATCGCCCGTATATTTATTTTCCTGTCTAACACTGACGTGAGACTCAACTCCGAATATCTCGAAAACCGGTGTTGGTTTTTTAAGTCGAGACGAACGAGGCGATATGGAACAATTAAAGATGAAAGTTTACAAGCTCGGAGATGAAACGTACAATTTTTGCCACCTTTTTTTCTCGTCTGAGGGTAAATTCGGGGTCGGCGTCATCGGACGATTGAAGATCAGAGCGGCCGGGTCGAACTTTATCCACAGCTCAGCAGGATTCCGCAGATGTTGCTCCTGGTTGCTGCTCATCCTCCGAACAGGGTGGAAGACCAGACCTGCCGACGGCAGCCGAAGGGTAAAGCTGCGGGACCTGATAAAATCCCGGTTATGGTCTGTAAACATGTGTAAGTGCTGAATTTAAGGCATCTCAATATCGTGACGTCCTGGAGGAGGGTTTTGCACCAGGTCCCGTCGGCTTATGAGCTGACCATTCCTTACCTTACCGTAGAAAATTGCGATCCAGGTCGGGATTGTAGAGAATCTCATCTTCCGTGTATTTGTTTCTATTTTCTGCATTTTATGTCCTTTAGTTTATTGGGCCGGGCGATGGCCTTCTAGAAGTATAAACTCATCAATTTGATTTGATTTGCTTGAAAATGACTGCAGTAACAAAAAAGTTAAAAAAAAATCTTAAATAATTCAAAATTTAAAAAATATTAAAAATATATTATAAACATATATAAAAATAATCATTTGAAAAGCAAGCAATTCTGAACAGGATAACTCCTCAAAGGTCAGATCAGCGGGCTGTTGATTTAAATGTGGGTGCCAACCTTTCGCACACATGCAGATGAAAGCAGGAAAAAAAACTGGGATTGGCTTCACGTGAAAATGTTTCAACGCGTCGATCGAACTCTGCCGGTTTTCTCTCAGAACCAGCGTTTCCACAGAAGGTGGCAGCTCCTCTCCTCCTCGCACTCCGTAAATATAAAAAAAAAAAAAAACCCCACATCAGTCGATTTTTTTTTCCGCTCCGAGTCGGACTTGATACCCTCCCCGAAGACGGCGCTTTCCAGAGCCGTTGGCGTGACTTCGGCCTCCACCTGCTGCCCACTTCACATCCCATCCCGTTCACTCAGCGAAGACTCTCTCGGGAGCCTCCTCTCAACAGATCGGGCCAAACATGCATCCGCAACGGGCCTTTATTTCACCCCATCTCGGTGGATTCTCTCCCCCCAAGACGTACACCTCAGCGACCCGCAGCCGCAGGAGCGGCTTCATTCAGCCAAACTTTGTGTTCAGAAGCCTTTGAGATCCGCTTAAAAGATTTCAACTGATGGCCAACGCTGATCCCTTCTTGAAATCTGGCCTTTCTCATGACACATTTCAAAACTGTTTGGCGTGATACTGTGGCGGACACTAAAGGGTGTGGCCTCTCACCCAGGGAATGACAGCTTAGGGGTTGTGGTTACACGGGGGTACATATACTGTGGTTCCCGAATGTTCGGGAGAAATGAATTATTGTGTTGGCGTGTCCACACATTAATGTTTGAACCCCTCCACAATACACAATATTTTAAAATAAAAAAATTTAAAAAATATATATATTTGTAATGCGTGTATATGTAATATATTTCTTGAATATATTTATTTATATCATATATATATATTATATTTTTAAAAAATGTGTTTTTATTAAGAGAAGAAAATTATTTCTTAATTTTTTTTATTTAAAATTTTCGAGGAAAATGTCCACATGAATATCCCATCACATAAGACATAATTATTGATCACTTCAGAGTTTGAATACTTTAAATTCTTGTCAAAATCATCTTGGCAATCGGACTCGGATTTTCTTCCCTTCAGATAGGCTTCCTTAGCTCTGAATACAAGACTTCAATACTGAACCCTCAGAAATGGTAAAAAGTTGTGTGTCTCTATATGACGTGTGAATGGATGACATCACGTCTCTATTTACGGCCCTGCGATTGGATGGCGATACGCCTCTCGCCCAATCACAGCCATTGACATCCGCGTGACCCCCGCCCGCGGGATGAGCGGTATAGATAACGAATGAATGAATGACTGCGTTTGGGAAGATACGCAACGTGACACACGCCGGCGGCACGTCGCGCATCTCGTTCCCACGCCGCGGTTAAACCACCATCAAAAGTATCTAGAGAACGTCTGAAAAGTGAGAGATCTGAGTCACGGGTGGAATCCTGGTGACTCAGCGCCATCAAGGATGACATGCTAAGCAGAGAAATGTCACACTCGTGCTGTGGATTCTCTGTTCGCCCACACGAGGCTTCCCTCACACGCTGTCTCTGGTCCATGCACGCGTGTGTTTCATTTCACGCTCGCACGTATCTATTGCGCATTTGTTTGTGATCTCAGCTGTTTGCCCGAGTGTCGCTGCGAGCGGGGGATTGTGTTGTTTGAACATGTGGACCAGAGGTGTGTGTGTGTGTGTGTGTAAGCGTGATTAGCATTTTGCTCGCAAGAATTTCATTTTACGCCGGCGAACTGCTGCCGCTTCCAGACGGTGTGATGACACCCGGCAATCGCTTTTTTTTTTTTAACAGGCTGTGAGGCTGTTTTCCATAACAGGCGGCGTTTTTACACGTGCAGGTGACAGAACATCCAGCTTCGCTCAATACATCACACTGTCAGGCTTGAACTCATTAAACACAACCAAACTTATGGAAAGCCACTGCAGGACGCCGGATTGAGCGGACCGCTCATCGCCAACGTAGTAAAAGAAAAATAAAAACAAAAATCCTGCTGCTGACCAATTTCTGACATGGAGTTAATGATGATTAACAGCTAACCGGCAATTAGCGAAATACTATTGAGCACGTGCCGGCATCTGTGAGCCGTTTATGAACGCCACGATGTCAAAGTTCCCCTCCTCTGCAGCTGGATGGAGTGACGGCGAACGCTCGGGAAATGCCAATGAGAAGAACTCAGAGCTGAGCTGGACTGGAGGGCCGGGCCGTGCAGTGCGAATAAACAAGCTAATGTGTGATAACCGTAAGTAGTTATAGCGGGTAGGTGATCGGAGTTTTGCTCGATAGTACTTGAACAGGCCAGGTTCGTTTCCATGGCAGCCGAACCACCTGAGCCACCCCGCCCTGGTTCCCCGTAGTTGTCCAAAAATACCCCGAATACCCGTCAGCGTGCAAACAGAAGGCGCCCAGGTTTTCGAAGGCCGAGTCTTTGGTTGATTATGGATGAGAGGCTGTCGCGGCGACGGTATACGGCCGAGCCTGGCAGCTTCCGCTCCTCTGCACGCCGGTTTCCGTTGGCAGTGGGAGTATTTCCATGCGGCCCGGGGCGGAGAGGGTGTGCTCTCCGTCTGATCTGGACCGCTGCCACGGCTTCCCGCCGGAGCCGCACATCTGATCTCCGAAACACGGCGCTGGGGATTACATCTCCGACGGCAGGGGCCGCCGCTCCGAAACGGATCATACGCGGGAGCCGCGAGGACACGATCAATTTGTCAGACAGCAGCCATCTGATGAACTACGGGAACCGGACCCTCCGTGCAATTACCGCCCCGTCACAGAGGAACCCTGACAGAAGTCGCACACGCATCCAGATGGAGCTCCTTCATTCGAGGCAGAGGGTTGGAATACAACAACAAGCTGGGTCAAGTACTCCCTTTGTCAAATTGAAACTTTCAAATACTTTCCCACGAGGGGAGAAAAAAAATGAAAATCCAAAGACTTTTGGATGCCCTTTATTCTAAAAATCTTATTTAATGGTTTAAAAGCTGCCTTAAAAGAATATCAAAAAATGCGTACTTGATGATTAGCTTTATAAGCTTGATGAAAACCAAACAAATAGAGCTAATTTTACAGTTTTAGCATATATATTTTTTTATTATGAAAAGAATGTGCCTTTCATTGTCCAAAGATTGGGAAATTTCCGGTCACAGAGCAGAAAGTGGACAGCGGAGTGGAGGTAGTTATGCAATAAATATAAGTGAAATGAATTATCATATTCATTCCCTCAATATTTCATAAATTTTCCTTTTTTTTTTAATCATATTTCCATTGTCTCATTTAACTGGTTGTCTCTGGATATTATTATGTTTTTCAGGCATTTATGACAAATCTGTTTGCAGCTAATCATGTTTCTGTCCACGTCGCGGTTTGATCGGTAAATAACCATCTGCTTGTTTTTCACCCTTCTCGCTCCGCTATCGTTTACATGCCAGACACTTTTTGTCCACGGCTGCACGTTTGCATAGGTTGCATTGGTTGCATTGGTTGCATTGGTTGCATTGGTTTAAGGCGGAACATAACGCAAAACCTGGTCACGCTTCCCGATAAGTTCTCCCGGTCGTCGGTCTCCAATCGTTCGAAAACCGAAATCCTTCGCCGTCCTTGTGCTTGTTTCGCTCGTCTCTACGCTTTCCAGGAAGAGTCGTTCCCGACTGAGACCATCAATCCTCTCTCTTTCACATGATTTAACGAGTCGGTCAGAGCGAACTTGGAGAAGGTGACTCGTTTTTATTTATTACGACCCGGGCGTAGAAAAGTCTCGCCCACGTCTCTCAGACGTTATGGATTCGAGGCTGGTTTGTGATTCTTCTCCTCTCGCTGCCTTCGCCCGATGCCATTTTCAGGACTGCACCATTTAATGCTTTTAAATGCTTTTTTAATATAACAACCCCCGAGTTAAAAAGCCGATCTTGACTATTTATTTAGGGTTTTCGCAGATTTTAACTCGACCGTCTCTGCGAGCTCGATGTTTTTATAGAATTGCGCGTTGTGGACGGGCGCTCCGCCCCCAGAATGTCACGACCTCCAAATACCCACCAGTGTATTTATCGCAGGACATCCATAGGATTCGCAAGGACAATCAAGTCAACCCTCCGGAATAGCGCCTCCAACCCAAAGTCAGTAAGTCGCTGCGGGACGAATTTATCAACCTGCCTTGAGAATGAACTTATCAAGGCAGGAATATCTTTGCTTAAATTTAATCACTGGTGTGTTTTGCATCTGCGGGGTGTTGATATTGGCCGTGCAACCAGTGCTGCTTTCATATCTGAACGCCTGTATCTGAGGTTAGAGATGGTTTTTTGTGATGGCGCCTCACAAATAGGCTCTTTAAGCTAAATAATAAAACAAGAATCGAAGAATAAAGAATAATACAAGATGCAAATATAGATAACGACGCCCATGCATTGGATACAGTGTCTAAATCTATATTTAAACAGAAAGATAGACGTGCAAAGAGAATCGCACATGCAGTGAATAAATAGCATTTTCATTTTACAAAGCAGTACCATCCACCGCAGCGGGAATAATATCTTCACATAGGCTCGCAGAATTAGCATATTTTTTCAAATAGCCTCATAACATTTGACTGAGAAAATCGAGAAATCTCTACCGCCATCTGTAAAGGTCTGCTCGGAGGCAATTTGTCCTTTTGCTTGTTTAAAAAGGTTAAAAAGAATTGCTGTTTTATCGATCGGCGCGGCTCCCGTCGCCCCCCCGGCGATGAGATGCAGCATCAAACAGGTGGAGTAAAAGTAAAACTCGGCTTAGACGCCCATAAATCAATGGATCATTAACAGGAAAATCTTATTTTTCTCACCAGTCAACTGGCGTATGAGTGTGTGTGTGTGTGTGTGTGTGTGTGTGTGTGTGTGTGTGTGTGTGTGTGTGTGTGTGTGTGTGTGTGTGTGTGTGTGTTTGTGTGTGAGTGAAGCCCTCCCTGTACGGACAGGCTTCAGGGAGATGTTTGAGTCAATACAGGACTGAAGGCTTCTGTGCGTCAACATTTCCAGTGTACGTATTTTTAGAAGATTTAAACAAGTTGAAAGAATAACATTAGCAAATAGCTTTAGCTAAACATGTCTAAGAATTTGCTCCAAAAATGCTAATCGAAGCAAAAAGAGGTTCTTTCCAGCAACCTGGACGTGGTGTTTTGCACAGAGTAATACGAAGAGCAACACGCTGCACTCGGATTTTACATAGATTTCAACTCGATAACCCCAAAGCGACACACACACACACACACACACACACACACACACACACGCACACACAGGCGCGCGGCTGCGCAGTCAAGCACTGACACGTTCTCATGGGAAAAATAATTTTCTATACATCAGAAGGTGTGTGTGTGTGTGTGTGTGTGTGCCATGCAGATGCATCCCAGTGAGATTTCCCCCCACCGACACACACAACCACACACACACACACACACACACACACACACAAACAACAGATGTGATCTTCATGTTTCTAAGATGAAAGGTGTGTGTGTGTGTGTGTGTGTGTGTGTGTGTGTGTGTGTGTGTGTGTGTGTGTGTACATCTAGTTAAAAGTACATTTTAAAGTACAGCTAATGCACTCTGTGTGTTGCAGGCAACTTTTTCACTCATACTG
>CAAKHD010005761.1:96033-110666 GCA_901007705.1 Fistularia tabacaria
GTTTCCTCCCGAAATCCAAAACATGCAGGAGGATCATTGGAGACCCAAAAATCGCCCGTGCAGGTGAATAGGTTGTACGTCTCTACGTGTTGCCAAGCTGCCGGCGTGGGTCGAACCCCCGCCTCTCACTCAGAGGGGTCCGGCTCCCTGAGTGCAGGTATCGATAATGCATGAATGAATGGATGAATATTTCATCAGTTGTAGGAAACTAACTTGAGCTTACACAATACATAACATTGCTTCGTGCGCAGATCTCATTCTAAATAACTGCGGCTATCTAAACGTTGAATCAGTAACCTCGACACGGAGTTTCTGAACTCATTAAAGGAGGATTATAGTTTTATATCACACACAGAAATATGTATCTACGTCGTGATCACATTAAGCCACTCACCCCGTGTTAAAGCTATTACAAATAGTAAAACTGCACCGCTAATAGAGAACATTATGACATAATTATGTTTAAATTAAGACATTAAACCATCAAATTTTTGCATGAATTTCTTTCCCAGAGTCCTGCAGTGAAATGTAACCATGTATATCGAAATAAATAATAATACACTGTCCCGCCTTTTTCGCTTTTTTTTCCGGGAAAAAATGTGGCTCATACGCGTGACTTGGAAATATGTGTGGTTTCCTGTTTGTAGTGCGGTGTGCTGCTGAGCATCAGGGCTGCCGCTTCGCTGCAAAAAGGGTTAAACGACGGCTTCCCCATACACTGCGGAGGAACTCCTCGCGTGGGTTCTTTCAGGATCGTGTGCATTGTCTCTTCGAATCCATCTCGAGCCGCTGCAGGTTTAAAAGGGAGCGGTTGAGGGAAATTGTTTTCCCAGCTTAACAAGGATAAAACCCACAAATTCACTGGACTATCAAAACAGATTTCCACTTAGTGTATAATTCAGTTAATTCAGGAATAAACCCACCGGCTCTGCGTTATTTCTGCTTGAGGAAATACTCAGACGGTCATTATCACTGTTGGAAGTTTGTAGAAGCTTGTCTTCGAATATTCTGTTTTTAGCATGCCAACTTCTAATTATCCTGTATCTGTTTTACAAATAAGGCGGAAACTGAAGCGCGTTTGACGTTATTTTCTGTCGTCATTTATTCCGACACGTTTGTCTCACGTGACCTCTCGTATTGATATGCATTCTTGATGTCTTCTTGCCCCCCCCCCGGCTTCATGTTGGCCAATCGTATACCTGTTCCTCAGTGTTATCTAAGCAAACGTTGCATTTTAGCGCAATCTGTGACTTCCCCCTACTGTCATAATCTTTTTTAGCGCTTTTTAAATAATGGCGCTTGGGTTAACGAATGAGAGAGTGAGTGCAGGGTGGTTGTGAGGGCTAGATAGGCGTTATAGATAATGAATGAATGAATGAACTCACGTCTTCCTCAAAGACTTTTATAAATTATCAGCTCAACTTGTCCATTTCTGATAAATCATAAAGTCCACATCCACCAGTAATTGTAGCCGATTAAGACGCGGCGCCGGAAAACTGACACTTATGTTGCTTTATCAACCGTTCTTCGTATTTTTGTTGCATCATTTATTTCACCCCCCCTTTGTGAGATCTGCAGTTTGCCCGGTTGTCTGTTTTTTTTATTTCATTGAATAAATCAGCCTTTTTCCCAGTTCTTTTCAGCTGAGTCGTGAATTTCAGATCACCTGTCTTGAGAAATGTGACAGAAGAAAGATTCACTCAGGGATTCAATTCATTAGCAAATTAGATTCAACATATTAGAAATATATTCGGAGCTCAAGGATAATGCCCGGGTCTTGGTTGCGCGGGGATACGTGGGGAACATTACAATCGCTTCGTTCTTCTCACGGTCAGGATGAAGAGTTGAATAGGATCCTCGACGAGACTGAAAGAGATTTGGCAATGAACGGCTTCGACTGTCTGTGAATGTCAAAAACTCTGGAGGAGCTCTGGAAGTGGGTCAAAGTCAGAGACGCTGTTGCGTAATGTGAATTCAAATTAATTTACTCCGTTAAGGTTTTAGCGCCGGGGTTGGCGGGCAGTTACACGAGCAGGGTGGAGGACTTTCGCATGACCGGGAAAAGTATCGTGATCCAATGCGAGCAGAGCGTGAACATATTGGCACCATTGTCGCGAGTAATAGATTACTAATATAGAAATATAATTCTTTCGTGTGAGGGCACTTGCCACAAAAGCAGTAATGTGATTACTCGGATTTTCCAACTTTGGTCATCGACCAGAGACTGATACGTGGTCGGTCAGCGGCTTAGTTTAGGGGTTCTGTGAATGCGCGATCACTTGTTTCCCTGGCGACGCCTGATCACGTTCGATGTTGTAGAAACAAACGCGGTCGCATTGAGAAAGCGGAAAACAATGTTGTTTTCTCCATTGATTCTCCCGCGGTTCTCCAGGGTCATCCGGGCATCTTTGAAAACCAGGAAGGATTTGAACATTTTCATCTTCAAATTACAATTTGACAGTAAACGGACCCGGTCCGGTTTCATAGATGGATATCGGTTAATTCAGAGAAACATGAGGGAGCACAGCATCCCTGCCTGGAAAATCAGGGTTTTTATGCGATTTTGGGATATAATGTCTAGACAGAGCATTTGTCTCCAGGGGCGCTGCGTCGAGAGCTGAGAAATATGTATTCAGGTGGAAAAGAAAGTCCTCCACTTGGCAGTAAGAGAGGTTTTAGGCTGCGTGACAATTAGACTAATGACGGCTGAGAGTGGGCTCAGTGACTGCTGGCGGTGTTCGATTGTTGTGGGATTGAGGAGGAGAAGAGGCAGGGTGAAGATGGCGGTGGGGATTTGATGGCGAGGGCGTCGGGCCGCCGCAAAGCTCCCGCTCTCGTCAGGTGTTGCCAAACGGAGCGGAACAGTTGGCTGACGGCTGGTGGGATCATTATTCGGGTGGGGTATTCATGCGCGTGTTTGACCGATGTTAAACCCAGTGGAAGAAGTAATAGTGAATACATTTAGAATGATGCCGAAATTCACGGTGAGTTTTAACCCCCCGAGTCACGTTCGCATCGCTAACTCTTCCTTCGCTTACGACGAGCAGATGGCTGATTTCTGAGGGTTGAGGTTGGAGAAGGAGATGATTTATTTTTCCATTAAAAACACGGTCAAATGAATTGATCACATTTTTGCTCCGAGCAGCTGCTTTAAGCGGGAAAAGTTAATCAGGCCTGTGTTGAATCGTTCTGTAGCTGGCAGGAGAAAAATATTGGATATTTCTTTGGAAAATCATATTTGCATTCAACGTCTTCTTCGACTTCCTCTTCTCCCTTGGGCCGCTTCCGTCAGGGGTCGTCGCAGCCAATCGTCTGCCTCCATCTCGTCCCCTCCTCTGCATCCTCTTCTCTCACACCAACTGACTTCTTGTCCTCTTTCACTCATCTACAAATCTCCTCTCTGGTCGTCCTCTTGGCCTCCGCCAACCTCGGCATCCTTCTACAAAGGTCTTCACTCTTCCTCCTCTGTACGTGTCCAAACCATCTCAGTGGGACTTTATCTCCAGAACATCTAGCTGTCGCTCTGATGGACTCTCTTTTCGTCAGTGACTCTTAAGCCTTCATTCCCCTCCTTTCCATGACTACGCCTCCGCCTCTCGAGATTTCCCTCCCCCTGCTCCCTGCTCTCGCTGCTGCAAACATCATGATCCATGGAGTTCCCTGTTTAGCCTCACCTGTCAGCCTGGCCATGGACATTGTAAACCATGGAGCTCAGCTCTGATCCCTGATGGACCTTGAACTCCTCTGTCACACCTACATCACAGCACTGAATCACACCAGTCATACATGTCCTGCACCCCCCTAACATAGTTCCCTAATAATCACACTCAATATGGGTGTATTTCTTTCACTAAACTAACAGGCGGTTATCTTAACAAGCATCCTGTTTCTTGTATCATAATATCATCAATCAGTTTCATTGACTTGTTTTTCAAGTTTCACAATTTTTAGCCTGTTCATATCACATATTCTAGCCCATCATTTGTTATAACCTCATCCCTGTTTGCTCAAGATAAGACATTAACATAATTCAAGTACATGTATCCAGGCAACGACCGCTTCCTCTGAGATGTCATTTAAGCGAAACCAACTAATATAATTGCTGAATTTGGCTAAAAGGCTTGTAGAGGAAAATTGCGATTCCATGTAACTATTCACATTAGGGTGAGAGGTCCGGCGGGTCAGCCTGTCCTTCACAGTCTGCTGTTCATGTGCAACCGGCGCTAGTTAGCGCTGTCACTGCAGCAACAGGAGCAGATCAGCTGAATCGAATTAGCCGCTGCGCTCGAGCCGGACACGGGGAGATCCTCGGCTGGGAATTCAGGAATTAGATTTGCAAACTGTCCTCAAGTCGTCAACGCTGCTGCAGATTCCAGCTCCCCGGTCACCGCTTGGAAATGTCAAAATGTAGTTGATGACGCGTCCCGTGGACGATTTCACCAGATTTCCGCCGGGAAGACAAACACTGACGATCGAGCTGTACGCTTTGATAACAGGGCAAATAACGCCACAAACATTCATGCTCTAATTCTGAATTTTGATCATTCAAACTTAGTGGCAGTTCGTCTCATTTTGCCCTCCAGAGAGCGAGAGAGAGGACACAGCATCAGGTGAGTTTACGGCGAAAGTAGCGGCTAGATAACATGGCTCCCAACATCGCCTTCGAATATTTCTTGCATTAAATAACGTTTTGATGCAGACATTAATCTCGGCTCTGCCCGATCAGGAGGCGCGTCTGTTTTTACCCTGGTGATTTACTGTAAAGTGGTTCGCAAAGACACGGACAAATGATGCTGTCCTTCCAAAAGGGCGCCAGATAAGGGGAGACGAGCGTCGTTCTGGTGGGAAATTAAAACTTGAATGTTACATAATTCAACGATTTAAACGTCCGTTCTTACGAAAAGTAACACGTTTTCTGGGCTATTTGGAGATTAAGAAACTAAGAGCTGACTTTATATGTGAGGCTCAATGACAGGTGGAGTAGCGCTGTTTACTCCTGTGTCCAGTTATTATCCTCATTTCAGACATGGCCGATGCAGGATTCTCTAAAAAACAAGATTCCCCAGTCGCCACGAGATCGTCCACGATCCTGTCGTTTTATTTGTCGGAAGATGAACAGGTCATTTACGAGTCTGCCGTGCGCAGGAGAGATTCTTTTATTCCTTCACTTTCCACGCTGCTTGCTCTGCAATCGGGGTCACGCAGGGTCGGGAGTGCAAGGCAAAATTCCACGCTTATAGCAGTGTTTAAAATTTCACTTTGAAATTCTTAAAACAAGAATTTTCCAAATACAACACTTACATGTCACCTGTTTTTCCAATATAAATAAAGCTACAGTTGTCCCTTAAGATACAAATTTAATTTGTTTTTTTTCGTATCTTAAATGAATTTTCCTCAATTTTCCTTAAAATAACAGAAAACAAATGCATTTGTTCCAAGCCCCCCCCCGTCCAAAAAATTCACAAAATAAGGATATCAATATAGAAAAAGCCTGAAAAAGAAGGATATTAATAATGTCAGACACGGCGAGTGTTTACGAGGGTGCGGGAGAGGCTACAACCATCGACACTGAGCCAAAAACCTACACTTACAATGACCTTAACATGACAATAAACTTATGATGATTATTGAATTAAAATCAGCTTAACTTAATTCACTTAAATTTTACTTTTGAATTTCAGTTTTCTTCACTAGTTTTCCTTGTTTTTGATTCATTTTCCTCTGAATCACTGTTGCTGGAAGCGTATTTGATTTGGGGAGAGCTTGCCCTGCGGGCACCGCGCAAATTTCCAGTTTTGATTATCTCTTGTATTCGTATCCTGAATTTTTTTCCGTATTTCAAGGATAAAATTTGCTTGAATCGCGCTTCGTATGAAGTGATTCGTATCTAAAGAGGCCTCTGTATGTATCTTATTTATCTTATTTGGACTGGGCACGGATAGCGGTGCGCGGTTTCGCGGTCTTTGACGCCCCATCCCTGAAAACAAAATCATAATCAATCAGCCGCCTCGTGTGACAATCAGCGCCGACGGGTTGTTTGTCCTCTCCCAGAGCCGCTGCGTCTGTGAAACAGCTGTTCAAATGAACCGTGACGGGAGGGCGACGCGGCATCAACAATGGGACTGTTGATTTTTTTGTTTTAGAGCAGTGTTTGCCAAAGTGACCCGGCACTCGATGGCGAACTGGTTAAAAGTCGGATTCCCAAGGTCGACGTGTTTCTGAACACGCCGCTCTGTCGTTCATCGTCTGTTATCGTGCCATTATTCACGCCTCAGGACCATTCGGAGTCTTCAATTACAACGCGCCGGATCACGGCGTCATCTGCTGAGTCTTCACTAAACCCTGCGTTTTTAGACCCCCGAGAGAACTCGCACAGGTGAACCTACCCGCTCCGTGCTGAAAGGCCCTCGGGCCTCTGGGATTGAATTGGGAACCTTCCCGCTGTGAGGCCGGTGCTTCGTCGGCCTATTTCAGAGCGGACCGCTGTTTTTGTACTGATTTTGCCAGCGTTCGAAGCCGTTCGTGTTCTCCTACGACCGTGAAAATGTTACGACCCGCCAGCTCGCCGAGACAGGGCTCTGGGAAAGATTTATATATATTTTCGAGATATTTAAACGTGAAACTCAAGGTCTAATTTGCTTAGCGCTGTTGGATGATGAGCTAGGATGTGCTGGCCGCCGAATGTCAGTCGAAATTCCCAACACAAGAAAAAAAAAAAAGAGAAGGAAAAGAAAAAAAACTTTCCCCTAACTTTATTGGCAGGGAAAATAATTACATCAATTTTAAGCTTGATGGGAATAAGGCTCTGTTAAATTAAATCACGGCGAACACATCAGAGGAAATACTCATGAGATGCAGCGAGTCGGTGTGTGCAGCCAAGAAAGGAGCGCCGAACTGAATAAGCTGAACCGGATGGCTGTGAGTTTGAGTTTACATTAATATCCTCAGAAGAGTGAATTCTTTGAATAGATCATAAAGCTGTGGATGCTCAGTCAGTGGCAGTGCTAATACTTTCCTATTCCAACTCCAGCCTTCCTCCGCACTCCCCTCTCTCTAGGGTCTCCTCCTCCCATACCTGGGCCTCCCTGCAGGAGACATTCAAGAGAAAATATTGCCAGAAGTTTCCGTCTCTAAACTTTTTTTTTTTTTTTTTTTTTGGCCAGTTCTTGAATTATTGAAAAGAGAAGTTGAAAACTCTGCATTCAAACACTTTCTGCGTGCGCCGGTACGGGAGGAGTTGGCGTCGGAGAGTGAGCGGGAACAGGCATGTCGGGTAACCGTCACGTTTTTTTTTTTTTTTACTTTCGGTTTCGCCAACGGCCGCACCCCGGAGCTCGGCTTTGGGATTAAAAGCCGCAGATATTTAAGATGATTATTCCCCGATGCCCCCGAGCTCTCAGTCGTCCTTTCATGTAGCTTCTCTTACCCCGAAAGTGTCCTTTTTTTTTTTCTTTTTTTTTTTTTTTTTTTTTTTCGCGAACCCCGTACGATGTCGGAGGCACCGACGGTTTCGTGTCTATATCCGGATAAAATTGATTCGACTCCTAGGTGGCGGAGGAGGAAGGGGGAGGACGGGGGCGACGGCAGAAATAGAGCGGGATGGCAGTCACTGACTGTGTGTGCAGCATCTCGCACTGTCACCCAGATTTCCTTTTTGCAACAGTGTCGTTTTCTTCTGTCGGCCGAGTGACCTTTACACAATCAATGCGTTGCTTCCTCTCCGCCCCCCCACTGGTTATAAAACCGACCAAAATCCGAGAGCAGCAGCGTGATGCGATGGAAGACCGAAAGTCCCGTCGTCGGTCATTGCGATTTATAAAATAAATACAAAAAAAAGTTCGGTACTCCTCGACTGGGGCCCGGACTGTCGGGCACCGTCCTGCTCGTGTAGCAATTTCGCGACGCAACAGGGCATTCGAACCCCCGCGGCAGAGGGAGGGGCCGCGGCTTACCTTGCGAAGAAGGGCAGCCGGCGGCGGCGACTGAGCCGCTCATGTCCGCCTGCCGAGCGACGCATTTTCGGGTTAGAGTCTATCAATCAAACGGATTGATCGGGCCATGTCCGGCTTGCGTTTAACTGTATGTCCGGAGGGTCGGCGTTCCACTTCAGCTCCTCCCGGACAGGTCGTGTCTCGGGCTTACAACTCTTCTTCTTGTCGAGCAAAAAAGAAAAAAAAAAAAAACAATCGTCCTCAAAGTTCATCTTTATCCTTTCCAGCTTCTGGAGCCAAGAAAAAAAAACAATACTGACTGAAATCATCGAAGGCTACTTGATGCAGAATGTAATAGCCTAACTTTGTTTACAACAAATGGATGATTAGACATGATTAGCTTATTCTTTTATTTGGCTATAAAGAAGATATTAGGGTTGTCAACTTTTTAGCCCCCAAGAAAAGAGGACGACCTGAAAGCAGGTGGGGTGAAACTGAACCCTTCTGATGATTTTCCACTGCCGCGTTCGCACTGCAGTTACTGAGATCCCCGAAAAGCTCTTGACAGACAGGCCGTTGGGCGCCTGATCAAACTTTTATTGGGTTTTACACCGCATGAGTCCGATTCGTGTGTTTTGAAAAACCTCGCCGCGTTCCGACCCTTGCTTTTTCAGAGCGCCGGTCGGTATTTGAGAGAGCGTAGAAGTGGTCAAGAAACCTTTAATAGCAGAAACAGTGCTGACACGAGTAGAAGAGGAAGCGTGGCGTTCGGTGAGGTGTCAGAGGTAAATGTTTGATAAGAAGCAGTGAATAATAACTCGTGGATTGCTGCTTTTCGCCCACTCGCCTTTCCAGCTCACGCCGTTCATGCTTAGATTTTCACCGATTGCATTCTAGCGAACTGCTTTTAACCGGATCCCTTAAAAAGGGTAATCATGACCCGACTGCACCGTTGAAAACCCTGAACGAATACATCAGACCGGCGATAGCGGAGGTGCCTTTCAAAGATGACTGTCTTCGCACAACGTCAGCGCCGTTCCAGACCCAAAATTCAATTCCTCATTTTGTTTATTTCCAAGGGAGGATGCTAACTTGCATGCTCAGCAGTTCCGTTAATGTTCATGAGAGAGAAGTTAAGAGCTAACGTTGTGTCTCACTATCAAAGAAGACCAAGTCCCAGACCCGTAGACTCGTCTGACCCATTTCGGCTTCATGTTGTACATTCCCTTCCCTAATTGCCCACCTGTGGGTGTCCTAATTGGCTTAGTACGCGGGTTTTAATCAGGGAGAGTACCGGCGTCGAGTCCCCGAGACATCCGCCGCAGAGTCAATATGGGGCAAGGAAGCCCGGGATGACAGCGACAGGACGACGGATTGGGCGAAGCGGCAGACTTGGACGGTTCGGTAAATGAAAATAAAGTATGTGTGGCATCACGAGCCACCTCGCACACACAAGCAAGTACTTAATGATGCGAATTAAAGCCGAGTTTTATTAAGGAATCTGTAGAAGGCCATTAGCTACGCCTTTGATTTATGCAACTGGGACTGAAGCAGCACAATAAATATGGAAATAACCGCTGGCCTTTTCAGACCACAGCTCTGGGGAAAACCCCAGCCGCAATCAAAATTTGGGAACCGGGGGTTGCGTTTTATCTTGTTTTCTGGATGGGCTGGTGGTAGCTAGTTAAAGATTTCTCTCCATCCGGGAATAATCACCGACGGTAAAAGGCACCGATCAATTCAGTTCGCTCCAATCCCTTCTATAAACACACATAAGCCCCTTTCATGCAAATGCTCTGGACCTGAGATTACCTCGGCTTTACTTGGTTGGGTTGAATATCTGAAAATCAAATGTTGGTGTAAGGCAGAATGGACAACAAATATTCTTGAATCATTCGGCTTTCCAGTGCTTAGTTATTGCGGCGGGACTCCCAGCAGGGAATTCACGACGTGCATGGGAATGTTGATGAGTTTACCAAGTAACTGAAGTAACACAAGGGCATTCGCTGCTACAGGAACATCATCGAAACAGGAAACGAATGAGGCGTAATGTAGGACGATGGAAATGGATCGCCAGAAATCCAGGCAGTTTGGGTTCAAGCCGATGTAAACAAAACATTGTGCGCTGTAGAGCGGGGGTCGGAGGCTACTTCCCGTGTGTTCTAAGCCGGCCAATGGGAAGACAGGCTCGGGCCGGGCCTGACTGGCAGCACAGTGCCCGGTGTTCCTCTAAGAAAGGAGTCACACACACACCGTACACGCAACCCATGTTGAATAGGACCCGCTGACCTCCCAGGGTCGCAGCCCGGGGAGCTAGTTTTTCTCTTTCTCTCTGCACAGTGAGCTGATTGTAAAAAATTTCCTCCACTTGTTGAGATGTAGAGTAAAGGTCAAGTGAGTTATGGTTCGCTGCCAGCGAAGAAGAATTATGTCGGCCCTCCCTCCGAACCGCCGGCAACGAATGTGGAATATTTCGATAAATGGGGGTCAGTGTGATGTAGCAGCGCCGTAATAAAGCCCTTCGCAAAACTGATCACAGTATCATGAAATCCTGCCTGATACATCATCAGTGAGACTGCGGCTAGTGAGCCAATCCACGGCTCGGCGGGTAGAGCGGATGTGTTCGGTAATCGGACGGTTGCCTGTTCGATGGTCCTTGACCGAAATAATGAAGCCGTGATTGCTCTTGATTAGGTCTTTGGCACCTTGCGAGGCCGCTCGGCCTTCACGGTGTGTCTTTGTGTCAATGAGGCGTCGCTAGAAAAGGTAGGTTTCTGCCAAGTGTGATCCAAACTAAATTTATAGCTGTGACAGGCTTCAGCAGTCTTCCAGTGCACGGCGTGCAGTTTAAATGAAAAATGAATGAATTAATGATTTTTTAATTTTTATGGAGTTCTATATTGCAGATTTTTTTGCTACACCAGGAGGTTTTTGCGGTATATATGCATTTTTGTATATTTATTATTTCAATTATGTTAATGTTAAAATAATCATTATCCGGGGTAATGACCAACCAGAGCCTGGTGTTTTATATCCTGGGCTCTGATTGGCTGAGCGACCGAAACATCATTCTTTGCATCTCCTGCGCATAACATGCATTCAGCATTTCGCCTTGTCCATTTCACATCGACGTGCGAACGCTACTCGTTGCGTTACTCTGTGTTTTAAAAGTATAGAAAGTATTTATAAGTATAAGTATAAGTTAATAAGTATGGGAAAGGTTAATAAGAGCATGGGAAGGATCGTAAAGCTTTAAAATATATATAAATAATACAATAAAATAGGTCGCTACTTCCAAGAGTTTTGTTTATCACGGCAGGTTCTGGAACGTCACTTGTGTCAAATCCCCCTGGGGTCCTATTAGCGTTAGCAAAGTGGCTAACAGGTCAGCCTTGCATGGGATCATAGTGATGTCTGCATCTGCACCGCCTCAACAAACACGTCGGCTGTTGGTGATGAGATAATGCACAAATTGGCACGTGAGCCCAAAACATCGGCTATGATTGACATTTAATCTGTTATTTTGCACATTTATAACTAAATACGTCAAGGTCTCAGTCACATTGGATAGAAAGCGATTGGCTGATGCGCTAGAATGTCCGCCTCTGCTGTGATTTAAGGTTGACAGAGAAGGTGACTCTCGCGTTGCATGTAAATTACATTTCACCATACGTTTGAAGTGCATACGTTTTTTTCTTTATTAATATGCACGGATATACGTCTCGAAGCAACCGCACGAGCATGCACACGTGCACGGTCACTCACACACACACACACACACCGCGGCATACACACCCCATGCACTTTACACTTCTTTTTTTTTTACAATCATTTAATCTTGTTGTTGCCAAGTAGAGACAGATAGACGGGTTTCAGAAAACAACGTCCGTTAAAATCCGATCGACCTTGAATGGAAGTGGTCAGGTCGAATATTGAGAAAGGCCTCACAGTCATATTGTGGAATATTGGGTTTTTGGTGAGATTAAGAAGAAATAAAACACAGACTCATAATGCGTATCGCCGTGGCTGCTGTTCTTAAAACACAAGAGGCGGGCTAAGACGCCCTCTGTTGTCGAGATCCCTGCTCTGGCTCCTTCACCTCGGCGACCATAACAACTCACAAAACGACCATG
Source organism: Fistularia tabacaria (assembly GCA_901007705.1). Lineage (NCBI taxonomy): Eukaryota > Metazoa > Chordata > Actinopteri > Syngnathiformes > Fistulariidae > Fistularia > Fistularia tabacaria. The sequence continues at coordinate 108,098 of CAAKHD010005761.1, forward strand.
CGTAATATCGACCTCCACGCCATCTTGGAGGTTCTCACGATGTCAAGAACCCCCTAAAGAGACGAAATGCTCGAGGCTCTCCGGCAGCCAGCTGGAAACTGAAGCGGCTCATTTGTCGAGAGGGGAACCATTTTCAACAAGCTCACTCAGTTACCTTGGGTGTACCATGACCTGGGTGACTGAGGAGCGTACCAACCGGGAAACGTATCCCTGGCGGCAATTTAGCTCCTTTACCAGTTCATCCTTTCTAGAATCGCACATCCCCGTGACAGATCTCATCACCGAGGGGGTGGGAGACAAGCTCTTCCTTTGTCTCCAGCAAACCAGATAACTGCTTGCCACTGTGCGTGAACCGCTGCACTTTGGCTCCTCATCTTCAAAGGGACTCTTTTCAAAAGACAGCTTCTCTCTTCTCGCGCACGTTCCCGAGATCGACGTCACGTCGTGATAGCAGGGCTGTGCTCCGTGCCGTTTCACACCTCCTGATATGTTAACATCAACAGTAAGATGGCCAGAATTTGGAGGTTGGCTCATGAAGCGGAGCTCGATTGACACAAATAGGTACACTTTGTTTCTAAATCAACTGATAGTATTAGTAGTCGTGATAATATAAATAAAAATACAATAATAACAATAATAGTAATAATAAAAATAAACATAAACATCATCATCATTAACAATAACAAAACTGCTGATTATTTATAACAATGATAATATTGATGATTAATTTCAAGTTCTTAATGTATATTAATATTGATGTTAAGGAATTATAATTCTACTACTAATACTAAAAATTATAGTAATCAGAATATTATTAAAAATATATATTACAATAATTAGGATTACAAAATCAATAACAACAATAACAAAAACAACATTGATAATGATAATGATTAGAATAACAATAACAGCATCCATAATAATAATAATAAGTAATAATGATGATGATGATTGTAATGATAATAATTATGATTTTTAGCATAGCAATACAAGTTATATGATAATATTGGGGTTTATTCTTCTTATCATTGTTGTTGTTTTCCATTAGGTAGCATGGTGGCACAGTGGTTTGCGCTTCCGTGTCACTGGTTCCCTTTCGATAGAAGGCCCTCCCACTGTGGCGTTTGCATGTTCTCCTCGCATCTGGCTGATTCCTCCGGGTTCTCCGGTTTCCTCCCACTGTCCAAAAACGTGCAGTCGTTTCATTGGAGACCCTAAATTGCTCAGAGTGTTGTGAATGAGAAAGTCAGTGGCTCTATGTCGACCGACCCAAGGTGAACCCCACCTCTCACCCAATGACGGCTTGGATGGGTCCCTCCAGTGACTGCAGGATATACAGAATAGATAACCAAAGAATGAATGCACGAATAAATTCATGAATGAATTCATGGGAGTATCGTAATGAATAAAGAGGCATTCCATAGAACGTGCACATAGGGGTGAAAGTAGGCCTCTCAGGCAAGACATGCTGCTCTACATCTCTGCTGGTTCTAATTAACCTGAAAAAATAAGAGGAAGGAAGAGGTTGTCGTGTTGCTTCAAGTCACGGACAGTTGACTCGCTCTTTGTTTTGGATGACAGCGGCAGAAAGTTTAGAAAGTGTGAAGTCTCTTACTCATCTGATTTAAAAAAAAAACAAAAAACCCACACAGACGCACACTCTAAGCAGCTCTCGCATAACCATTGCATAATCTCACTGAGGGGGTCTTGGCTGATGAGCAAGTGTTGCTCCTCAAGCTTCCTGTCATGAAGCACTAGAGAATTGTATTTTTTGTCTCATCATTCTCATGCGTTGCATAAGGACCATTCCGCGCCATATCTCGTATTGGACTCCGCACGTCGTCTTGTTTATCTTTCAATTTTTCCCTGCTTTCTGCGCTCTAATCCCGGAGAACACGCGCTCCCTGCAGCTATTTGCATCACGTATGGGCCATGTTTCATGTCGGTCTGGCCTGCAGAGGATTGTCTCAACTTCCTCAACGCTCCTCGCCGCGTCTCGCCGTATGTTTGAGAGTGAATTCAAGCCCGTGCAAGTTGCTCAACCTTATTAACTCTCGCACGATGACGAAGCCCGCGTGCGCACAACTTTTCCCTCCTTTTGCCCCCCGAGGAAATCTAAATAACAACTCTGTATGTAATCATGCCAGCATTGCCAATACACACCGGAGCCAGAGGAGAACGTCCTGCGGGACTGCTGTTTCACACGCACGCACACACACAGACACACACACACACACACACACACACACACACACACACACACACACACACACACACACGCACACACATCAAAGCTTCGGTGCAGAGATTGGCATCCATGTATCCTATACATGTCTATGGCATACATTAGTTTGGAGCCAGATGTTCCCCAGCGAGCTTCCTGCAGGGCTAAACCCTAATAATCTGATGAATCCTGCATGATTAGGCTGCTCTGCTGTTTTCTGTAGGATCAAGCCATGTTTTTTTTTTTTTTTTTTTTTTTTTTTTTTTTTAAATCCACTTGGGCCCCGGGTGGGGGGGGAAAATCTTTCTCCCTTTTTTTCGGAAAAACCCCCCCAAACAACCACAG
>CAAKHD010005764.1:16648-30543 GCA_901007705.1 Fistularia tabacaria
GGGGTGAACCAGCCGGAGGCGTCCACGGGCCAGACGGGCTCCTGGTCCCTCGGGCCTTTTTCGTACCCCGCGCAAACCCGGTGGTCGTCCTGCGGGGGCGGGAGGGAGGGGGGGTGCAGAAAAAGAGGGGGTTCAGCCGCCATCTTTTTACGGCGCAAAAACAAAACGCAAGGCGTGGATTGGTCACGAGGCGGCCGTTGTCCAAACCCCGTCTTGGGAGGTTGTAATGAACTCTGGTTTGACGGATGTTTTCCACGGCGGCGCGTGAACGGCGAGCGGGGGGGGCGGAAGGGGTCACCTCGCGTCTTGTCGCTAGAACATCGGGGAGGAACGGCGAGGTCCTTCTCAGAGCCTCCCGCCACACAAACCCACATGGCGCCGACTCCTACCGTCTCCTACCTTCACGGTGGAATGTGTAGCTGTGTGTGTGTGTGTGTGTCCACAATCGTGCCCTTCGGTTGCATGTGTGCATGTATGTGCAGTGTGTATGCGCTGCTGTGTGTGTGTGTGTAAGGCACGTTGTGTATCCACAGTTGTGTCTGTGTGTCAGTGTTGTGCGTATCCAATGGTGTGTGTCTGTGTCGGTGGTGTGTATCCGATGGTGTGTGTGCACGTCAACTGAATATCTGCTGCTGTGTGTGTGTGTGTGTGTGTGTGTGTGTGTGTGTGTGTGTGTGTGTATCCACTGATGTGTGTTTGCAGGTTGGATGTATACGACTGGTGTGTGTGTGTGAGAGAGAGAGTTGTGTAACCTCTACTGCACATGTATATACAGTGTGTGTGTACAGTGTGCATCCACTGCTGTGCGTATGCAGGTCAGATGTATATCCACTAGTGTGTCTGTGTGTCAATTGTGTAACCTCTACTGCACTTATATGTACGGTGCGTATGCGCCGCCGTGTGTGCGTATAGTGTGTATCCACTGGCGGTGTGTGTGTGTGCTTATCCACTGCTGTGAGTGTGTCCATTGTATATCAACTGCTGTGTGTGTGTGTCTGGACTGTGTGTCCTCTCCTATACAGTGTGTGTGTGTGTGCGCGCGCGTGTGTGTGTACTAGTACTTGGGATAAGTACTTGTGTGAGTACTTTTAGAAGTAGAGTGCAGATACCCCAGAAAACGGGAGCTCTGCGGGGAGGGGATGGGAGGGCGCTGTCGTCATGGAAACCCCTCCCGCCCCCTGGGTGAAACATCCCCGGTGAAGTTAACCCGACACTAACTAGCTCTGAAGGCGCGGGTTTAACCGGGCGGACGGGTGGTTTCCGCGGCGACGGTGACTCACCGCTCCGAAGTAGGGCGCCTGGTGGACCACCCCCGTGCCCTCCTCCTCCTTCACGTAGGTGTCCAGCACCACCTGGAAGGCGCCGCTCTCCACGCACTGCGGGCGAAGACGACGCGGTTATCTGATTGGACGGCGTGTCGTGGGGAAGGGGGCGGGGGCGGGGCCTACGCACCTGGGCGAAGTACTGGAACAGGGGCTTGTACTTCTTCCCCCGCAGCGTCTTCCCCGGGAACCTGGAACGTCAGGGGAAGCGTTAAAGCCACGCCCGCGCCCTCCGTCAGGGAGCCAATCCGTGGCCGGCGGCCGGGCCAGGGGGCGGGGCTTAGCGCGGACGGGTCGCCTGTCAATCGCCCCGCCATTCGCACCGACGGAACTCCGAGGGGCTACGGCTAACCGATCACGGTCTGTGGACCGTGGGAGGGCTCGGAGAACCTGGAGAACCCAGGCAGGAGAACATGGGGGTTCCACACATTGAGATCCAGACAGGAGAACATGGAGAGACCCATGGAAGAAGAACCCGTGGACTCCAAACAAGGAGAGGACCCATACGGGAGAACACGGAGATCATGGAGAGAACCCTGAACGACGAGGTTCTCACCTGTCCAGGATGGTGTACTCGCCCTCGGCCTTGAAGAGCGCCCCCAGCCGAGCCTCCATCATGATGTAGGTCTTCTCCGTGCCGTTGTCTGGGAGACGGGACAACATGTCACTCATTTGTAAATAAACAAGCAGACAAACAAAGATGGCCGCCTTCCGCGGAAAACACTGGTTTCCAACGAGGCGAACGTCGCTGAAGAGGCGTTTAAAGACCGTGGGGCGCGCCGCTTGCGAGGCTCAAGAGAAAATCGTGGAAAAACACGAGCGGGGCGTGGGCGTGGCCGACTCGTCCGTGAAGAGGCCGGTGAGATACGGTGACGGAGAGCGTCGCCTGTGAGAAGGCAGGAGACGTTCACGGCGGACGGCGGGAACGAGGACGGGGAGGCGTCGGATGAGGCGTTCAATGCCGGTCTGGGACAGTTTGATTAAAAAAAATTTTTAAAAAAGGAGCGGCTTCACTCCGCCCATAAATGAAGGTTAGCCGTAAAGTGTAGCAATTAGCATTCAGCAACACATCGTAGCATGAAGTGAGTAGCTACGTTGGGGATCGAGCACCGAGTGGAAAACTCCCCCAAACCTCTGCTCCTCATTCCAAAGTTTCAAAGTCAGCTTGATTGTCAAGAAGACGTTTCTCACAATCCCGCGGCGCCATTAAATTCGCAAAAACAATAATAACACAGTGCAAATTAGCAGTAAAGAGCGCTTTTACATGAAATTATGAGGTATAAGAGCTGGCAGGTACAGACTGATACCCGAGATGGGCATATGTAATCAAATGTATTTTATTTCAGTTGGCTCATTTTTATAAAGCGTCATTTTAAATTGGAAGACGATGGCGATCTTGTCACATCTAAATAAAAAGGTGCTAAAATATTTTTTGTCGCTCTTGATAAGCGAAAAGAGTAAAAAGGATGACAGAGAGGACGCCATTTTTGATTTGCTGCCGGTGGATCAGTTAAGTTCAGCTTTTTTTTTTTTTTTCCCTCTCCATAAATGCAGGAAGGACTCGAATAGACGTTGAGTATTTTGCTTCAAAGCATTATTTTGACTAGGCAATGTTTCGGTCGAAGTGTTCAACCAATCGCAGCATGGCGACAGGATTCTTCGTGCTGACAGACACTGAATAGGTGCAGCGGCCCCTTAAGATACGAAAAACTTTACATACAAATTTTTGAAGCTACGAAGCAGGATCCGAGCTAATGTCATCCTTGAAGAGAATATCACGATACGGCTGCGAGAGCGAGAAAATCAAAATTCGCGCTGCACGCGCCGAGCTAGTTCCCACAACTCCAATACGCTTCACGACGCCGTCGCATCTTCCAGCATTTCACGGCCAATTCGTCCGCGTCGTTGGTACCATACGCGTTGCTCGTGTCACGTTTCTACCACTTGTGTGGCTTCATTTTAAATCTCAGGGCTTATTTTGTGTATTTTTTTCATTAATCACCATCATGGGCGCGAAGAAAGCAAGTGGTGAACCCAGAGAGAAGCAGCTTTCTGTGGAAGTGAAGGAGGAAAGATGGTGTACCTGTGGGCGATATCGCACCTGAGTATAATGGCAATGCATCCACGATACGGACCAACCAATTCATTGGTTTTCTGCGGTTTGAAATTTGGGAAAATTCCTTTAAGTTGGGAAAAAAAAAAAAAAAAGAGATTTGAACCCACTTCTGGAACCAACTGAATTCGTATCTTAAGGTGCCGCTGCACCTTTTTGTTGTTTGGAAACTCCTGGGTCTGGGAGGGACGAAGAGCGTTTGCGTTCACTTTCAACGGGGAAAATGGGGAGCCCACAAGTCGAGGCTTCGCTGCGAGAGGGGGGGGGGGGCGGATGGCCGACGGGGAGATTATAGCTTCGGGTAAGTCCACAGTCGGGGCGTCCTTCCTCCGTGAGTGACGGCTTCACGGCTCGGCCCCGACAGCCGCGGCGCTCCGGACAAATACACCGAGTCGGGGAAATATGGAGGCCGGCCAAGGGTGGGAGCAGGTGTACGGCGGGGGGGGCGGGGGGGTAGACGGAGCTCATTGGTATTTCGGGCCGGTCTCTCATGCAGCACGGCACAGGTGCTGCGGTTAAAAATAAAGCGCGAGCGTCTCCGGCGCGACCCGATGGCGCCCCCTGCAGGACAGAGCGGCCTACCGCGGCCCCCTCACCTTTCACTTTGACGTAGAGGTAGTCGGGGTTGACGCAGAGGGCCAGGTTGCTGGGCAGCGTCCACGGCGTGGTGGTCCAGGCGATCAGCGACACGTCCTCGTCCTCCGCCAGCGGGAAGTTGACGATCACCGACGGGTCTTGGACGTCCTGGCGACACACGGGGGAGACGTGAGGAAAAACGCCGTGGCGTGCCGGCGGCGGCGGCGTCGGCGGTCGGAGCAGACCTTGTAGTTCTGGTGGGACTCGAAGTTGGAGAGCGGCGTGTTGCAGGCGGTGGAGAAGGGCATGACTTTGACGCCGCGGTACACCAGGCCTTTGTCGTACAGCTGCTTGAACACCCACCTGGAGCGGGACAGCAAACCTCCATGACTGTCGTTCTTTTTAAAGCAAAAAGGTTGAAAACTACAACAAGGATGGCGGATGAAGCCGCCCTATTTGTCAGTGGTGTGTGTGTGTGTGTGTGTGTGTGTGTGTGTGTGTGTGTGTGTGTGTGTGTGTGTGTGTGTGTGAGACGTGAGAGTGAAGCTGCAGAAGAGGAGGTGTGACGATGTCGGATATGTTCTCTCCGGGTTCTCCGTCTCGCAGTCCAGAAAACGGTGAATTCCAGGAGAGCAGGGACAGGGTAGGACCAGGAGCTCCATTCTCTTCAGACGTTCTCCAGGTCAGTTCTTCTTCATCCACAGGCAAACACTACGGAGCCCCAGTGAGACCTCCTCCGGGAGACCTGCTGAGGTAAAGAGTCCACATCTCCAGAGGAGGTCCTTCCTCTTACCAGACGGTCTCCATGAACCAGGGGTAGAGGGTCTTGTAGTCGTTGTTGAAGTCGATCCACCTGCCCATCCTCTTCACCGAGGCCTGGTGGCGGAGAGAGAGACCCCGGGGGGGCTCTGTGATCGTGCCGAATCCCCAGCGGCGTTTTCTCCCATCATTAAAACGGACCAGTGAATGCCTCGTCGCTCACCTCCCACTCGCCGGCGTATCTCATGACGATGTTCCGGCAATGCTTGTTGTACTCAGCGATGCCCATCTTGGCGACGTCCTCGGGCCCCTTGATCCCCAGGGTCTTGTCGATCTCGTATTCCTGCGGAGAGACGCCGGTCAGTCGGAGCCGGCGGTGGCGGAAGGGGTCTCGGCGAGGAGGCGGGCGTTTACCACGGGGAGGCCGTGACAGTCCCAGCCGAAGCGCCGGTCCACGTGGAAGCCGCGCTGGTGGGCGAAGCGGGTGACGACGTCCTTGATGGTTCCGGCCAGGATGTGGCCGTAGTGCGGCAGACCCGTGGCGAAGGGGGGGCCATCGTAGAAGGTGTACCTAGGACGGGAGACGGACGGGTGACTCGGGAATTCGGTTAAAAGGGAAAAAGACGCGGGTGAGTCGGGACGTAGAGATCGATTCGTGGCAACGGCAGACTGTAATCTGCTGGAAGTGTTCGACCGGTCGGACCGGAAGGGAGGCATCTACATATTGGCGTAACAGGAGAAGCGTTTGCCCATAAAACTACACTCGCAGCTCTGACAGGAAATGAAGTCACAAGCAAGGAAGTGCGTTTACTTGGGCCTGTTCTTGGACTGCCTGAGGCACTCCTGGAAACAGTCCTTCTCCTGCCAGAACTTCAGGATTCTCTCCTCCTCGGTGGGGAAGTTGACGGACTCTGGGACCTGCTCCACCATGGTGTCTGCAGAAAAGATAAATCCCATAAACACAAAACCGCAATTCTTCTTCTTGTTCTTCTCCACAACGGAGGCTGTGCTATTTCGCTTTTCAACACCGGAGCTATCGCGAGATTTTACGAGACGCACGACGGCGCTATCCTTCCCTTCAAGTTTATGTTAATTCACAAGAACCGGTTTTCGAGCTGTCAACAGGAAATAACTGGTGTAAAATATCGTTCAAAACCGTAAATAGTATGCGTCGCAATTGTTCACTCACGACATTTAAATCCCGTTCATTCGGTGTCACTTTTAGTTCACCGGAATGGAGCCTCCCCCTTTACAAGCTAGCCGGCAGGCTAAGCGAGCCCAGTCCGGGAAGTTTTTCTAATTTAAAAAATTCCTCCCCGAGGTAACGTTTATACAGTTAAAAAAAACTACGAAAATTAAACGGCCGTGCGTTAAATTCCAGTTAGAATTGAGTCTTTATATTGAGAAAGCTGCTTTTTGCGGACGGTGGGACTCACACGTTGTCTGCCCAACCGGCGGCTGGCGAGACGAGAACTGATGCAAGCTAGAGTCAGCGGGGGCGGAAGTGACGACACGGAGAGGTGCAGCGCGCTTTCTACTCCGGCTGGGCTTCCGCCTCTCCCTCCATGAACCCACACCGTTTGCCACGAAATAAAACAAGAGGTAAAAGCAAAATTCAAAGCAATTGAAAAACTTTTATTCCGGCACTTTCCTATTGGGAAGAGGAATTGGAATGAGTTGATCCCTGGCGGGTGTGTGTTCGTCAAATAGTTCCGTGTCGTACTCCGTTCCGTGCATGTTTCAGTGTGACACCAATTGGAACCTATACCAAGTAAATAAATCAGTGTTTGGTTTCTTTCATTAGAAACTCAGGTCACATCATTCACCCCTTCATAGGTCTCCTAAAACCACAGGTCACTCACTCATCAATCTTTTATTAACTTGATACTCAGTCCAGCTATAACAGTTGACTGTGGTTTAATAGGCCTTAAAATTGGCGTTGAGGGTAAATACATATATTTCACTTTCATTTATGTCTTACAGGATGTGTTGAGGGGAACTTATCCATGTGGCATCCGTTGAGTTACACTTGTTGAATTTGTTTGTGTGTTTCTGGTAGAGGATGATTCAGCTTATTGGTGTGCTGATTTTCACATTGTAGCTCGACTGCAGGATCCAGGTCCATAACTGAACATAAATCGGCCAAAAATCAAGTGAATCAAAAGGCAAGGTTTTTTTAACAAAGCATTGCTTTATTATGATGGTAGCAACAGTCTGTGGAACACTGACAGGACACAGGGATGGGGGAAGGCTGCTTATTTCGCCATCGCCGCCTTCCTTGCCGCCTTCAGGCCCTTCTTGTTGTGCTTCTTGGCGAAGCGCATGTTCCTCAGGAACTTTGGATCAACCTGCGGAGAGAAGAAGCAAAGTGTGACAAAGGTGCACGACCTGTAACCTCTATAACGGACACTGGGTTGCATCACAAATAAGACATGTTGGCCTTCTGTCGAGGCTCCACACAGCCCGTGGTTAACAACCACCTGGCTTGCGGGTCAAGTAGATCTTGGACCGAGTGACATCAGCAGCCAGAGGTCAAGCCAGCAGGGCACGATATTCACGGCAGCGACCTGTTTGTGTGGGACGGTTTCCCAAGATGCAACAAGCTTTCTTTCAGGTCGTTCAGCCGAGGTCAGTGTGCTTCTCCCTGAGTGCCTGATGGGCGCAGTGCAAACACTCAAGACATGAAATCTATTCTCTTCTTTAGCTGGCAAGTGAAAGGCAACGAAGGCACCGCCGTTGGATTCCAGGTGGCTGTTTTCAGCCCCATGGTGACTTATCATAAGATAGCTCATAGCCTAAGCCGCCTTCTTTATGCACTCAAGATGCCTCAGGAAAATAAACAGCACTTCCCCTCAATTGGCACAAGAACAGAAGTTATGACCAACATCATTCTTGGCCCGACGTGACACCTTTTCAAACAAGACAACCCAGATTCCTCCAATCCATGTAGTCATATCTGCCATTTATAAAAGGTGTGTATGTGACAACGGGTTTAATAATGCTGGCTTTTCCAACAGGATTATTTCTATATGTAAGTTCATCTGATGTCCTCCAAAGGTGTTTTACCGCAACGCAGCCAGCAACTTAAACGATGTCTGAGTGTCAGCGTCTCCTTGAGACAATCACACTTGGAGCTGTTCCATTGATCCTGACTAGGCGACACTCCATGACAAAAAATGAATGGATTTAGAAAACCTTCTTTTCCTTTGGGCTTTTCCCTTCAGGGGTCGCCAGTCAATCAAACTTCTATAGGAACGAATTTCCCCTAACGGGATCAATAAAGTATCATCTTATCTTGTCTTCTCCCTCTGGCTCGATTCTCTGGATCCTCCTCTCCCACACCAACTACCTTCATACATCTTCTCTCTGGTCTTCCTCTAAACCTCCAAGCATCCGTCTACCAATATATTCACTATCCCTCCTCTGTCCATGACCCGACCATCTCAGACCTTCTCTCCAAAACATCCAACATGTGCTGTCCCTTTGATGGACTAATTCCTGATCCTCTCCATCCTGGTCACTCCGAAAGAGAACCTTCACACCATCATCTCTGCCACCTCCAGCTCTGCTTCCAGTCTTTTATTTGTTGTCATTGTCTCCAAACCATCCGACATCTCTGCTCTCACCACTGTCTCTTCAACCATGTGTTGCATTCTGGCTGATATTCTTGTATCTCAGAACTCCTGAGACTTTTCTCCACCCATTTCTTAACCTCTTCTCCACACTCTCTATTGCTCTGGACTGTTAACCTTAAGTAACTCCTCCAACTTCTTGATCTTCACTCCCTGTAGCCTTGACGTTACATCCGGGTTCCTCTCATTCACACACATATATTCCATCTTGCTGCGGCTAACCTTCATTCCTCTCCTTTCCAGAGCAAACCTCCGCCTCTCAAGATGTTCTTCTGCCAGTTCCCTGCTCTCACTATAGACCCACATCTAGAACCAATTAAATTTGAATCTGAATGGACGGCTGTTTCAGTGGACATACTGAGAACTTGACTTTGTGTTGACGTTGATAGGGAGGCTTCGTGACAACCTGACCTACTCTCAGGTATACTGCATTGACAAAATGTTCACTATAATGTACAGACAAATGACAATACATTTTATCCATTGATAGTTCTGGTGTTAATCAACTGAAACAACAACCTGAAACTATTTTAAGTTGGACAATTAACACCAAGCAAAAGGTAGTAAGATTATAATTTAATTATCCGAGAGAACCACATTTCTGTCTCTTAACGTGGAAATTGTCAACCGCAGATTGACTCACCCCCTTCAGAGACTCGTAGCGCTGAGATCTGGGCTTCCTGATGCCGTTCCTGTGGGCTTTACGGGCTGCGGGGGGACGAAAACACAACATTAGCCTCTCGTTAGCCGCTGCTAGCAACACACCTGCCCGTGCAACGGGGCTTCGCGTCCCAGGGCGGTGAGGTGAAAACACGGCGTCCGGTTTGGTACCTACACTGGTTGTGGGTCGTGTGGTTCTTGGACTTTGCCATTTTGACTCGGGTTTATCTGTAACACAGGAAAGAACAGTTGGTGTTTGGAGTAGGAGCAAGTATGAGAGCTGGCTAACCTAGCTAGCTAGATTTCCTGGCAGGAATGTATGCTGCTACGTAAACACGGGTCAGTGTGGATGACAATTAAATGGCGAGATAGACATAAAATGAATTAGGAAATCTAAATCCTATGATTCGAAGAAAAAAATAGATATAATTTGCATAGTTTAGCTTTGCAGCGAACCCGCTAGCCGGTGGATGCTACACGAACCGGCTAGCAGAACATCGGTGTTGCTAAAACACACCGAAATGAGTTGAAATCTCTGAAATAACACGGGGGACACAAAGACGAAGCACCGCTTATTCCTCAAATGTTGATATTGGGCAGCGGGACTGCGGCGCTGGGGAGGATTAGTGAAGATTGGAAAGGTGTAACCGGCGAAGAGCGTCGCGTACCTGTCACACCAACGGACGAAAACCGGAAGAGGACGAGCGCGAGCCAAGAGACGCACTCAACGACTTCGGCCAAAGAGGGGCGGAACTTCCGGGGGGGAAAAGCACTCGGTTGGGAGGTTACCGCCCCCTATCGGTCAGTTTGGGAACTACAAGGGCAACGGCGCCACCGCCAGATGTCAGCAGACGACCAGAGGAGAAACGGAACCCTCTCGAGATGTTTTGAGATGATTAACGTCCAAGGACGCACAGGATTCTCCATCAAAACGTGTTTGAGCACCACCTCTCATTCAAGGGACATATCGGGACCTTCAGTGATTCACTCTGTCATCTGGACAACGTCGTGCCTCCACCAGACCTCTATCGTTTTGGACTGCGGGAGGAACCCTGAGGAACCCCACGCAGACACGGGCGAGAACATGGGGACTCCACACAGAAGTGATCCAACCTTCTGTGAGGAGGAAGCCCCCAAACCCCCTGGCACCTCCACGCGGCGTCCTAATCTCATCTGCTGGAATCCACGAGACCTTCGAGGGTCACGTGACAAGAGAGGAACCGGACCTTCTGAAAATAGAAGACCGAGTATGGACGTCTGTCCAGAGGCTTGTTTCACTTCTCCTGCCGAGGGAAAGGCTGGAGCTGGACGAGAAGGTCCGGAGGGGTGGAGGACAATGCCGGCGTGGGTGCAGGACTTGTATGACCGCTGTGAGGTCAAGGTGGAGGCTGGAGGTGCATCAGGGGTCATCTCTGAGGACCTTCTCGTTCGCGACGGTGATGGACAGATGAGACGAGAACCTCCATGTTTGCAGATGACGTTGTGATCTTTAGTAAGGGGTGGAGGAACATCTGGAGAGGTGCAGGTGTGCTCCTGGAATGGAGGTGAGCTTCAGCAGGACAGTAGACATGCGAGGGGATGAGAGGAACCCAAGTGGAGAGGTGAGGCTACAGGGGGTGGAGATGAAGAAGTCCATCAGTGGAAAGGTGGAGAAGATGGAGGTGAAGAGTGGCCGTGATGTCTGGTCTCAGAGAAGAGAAGAGATAAAGATGTGGAGGATCAGGAAGGAGACCATCAGAGGGACGGCACATGGTAGATGTTCTGGAAATACAAGTCACACTGGGATGGTTTGGACGTGGACACGGTGAAGATCTGGGTGGAAGGACGCTGAGGTTGGAGGAGGTCTCGAAGAAGAGCAGAGAGAAGGTTTATGGATGCAGATGATCGGCCGTGGAGACCCTGGCAGATGATCACCGGGTGTTTTCCTCAGTATCTTCTCCAAACCTCTGGTTTCTCTGCTGCGAGTCGACCTCCTGCTCAGCAACGTTCTCCTCCTCCTCCTCCTCCACCTTCTTCTCGGTGGAGGTCGGGTGAATCCCAGCTCGAGCAGAAGAAATCACGCGGCGGCGTCCTATATTTAGATCCCGTCTGATCTTCTCCTCCACCCCCTCCACCAGGAGCTGCTGCATCTTCTCCCAGAACTTCTCTCCTCCTCCTTCTTCTTCTCCTCCTTCTTCTCCTCCTCCTTCTTCTTCTCCTCCTTCTTCTTCTCCTCCTCCTTCTTCTCCTTCTTCTTCTCCACCTCCTTTTCCTTCTTCTTCTCCTCCTCCTCCTTCTCATCCTCCTTCTCCTCCTTCTCATCCTCCTTCTTCTCCTTCTCCTCCTTCTTCTCCTCCTTCTTCTTCTTCTCCTCCTTCTCCTCCTCCTTCATCTCCTCCTCCTCCTTCTTCTCCTTCTCATCCTCCTTCTCCTCCTTCGTCTCCTTCTCCTCCTTCTTCTCCTCCTTCTCCTCCTTCTTTACCTCCTTCTTCTTCTCCTCCTCCTCCTTCTTCTCCTTCTCCTCCTTCTTCTCCTCCTTCTCCTCCTTCTTTACCTCCTTCTTCTTCTCCTCCTCCTCCTCCTTTACCTCCTTCTTCTTCTTCTCCACCTCCTTTTCCTTCTTCTCCTCCTTTTCCTTCTTCTCCTCCTTCTCCTCCTTCTTTACCTCCTCCTTCTTCTCCTTCTCCTCCTCCTCCTTCTCCTCCTCCTTCTCCTCCTTCTTCTTCTCCTCCTCCTTCTTCTCCACCTCCTTTTCTTCTTCTTCTCCTTCTCCTCCTTCTCCTCCTTCTCCTTCTTCTCCTCCTCCTTCTTCTCCACCTCCTTTTCCTCCTTCTCCTCCTTCTTCTTCTCTTTCTCCTCCTTCTTCTCCTTTTCCTTCTTCTTCCCCTCCTTCTCCTCCTCCTCCTCCTCCTCCTTCTTCTCCACCTCCTTTTCTTCTTCTTCTCCTTCTTCTTCTCCTTCTTCTTGACGTGATGAAGGTCCAGGAAGGTCTGGTCTCCATTTCCTTGTGAGATGTTCCATGTGTGTTTCCCTGGTATTCCATAGCAACACGAGTACACAAACCCCAGTACTTTTACCCTCAAGAATACTCACAAAGAATACTGAGGACCTCTATTGTACTTATGCATGTATTATAACAGCATTATCACAGTATTCAAAGGTATTTGTGAGTAGTTTAGTAGTATTTGGATTGCAATCCATATACTATGAATACTCTGTTTATGAAGTACTTGCCGTATTCCTCCACATGTTGGATACTATGTGAGATGTGAGTATCATATGTCATATTGTAGTGTTATATTGCAGTATTAACCGGAATATGAGGATAGTTTAGTAGTATTTGAAATGCAATCCATATACTAAAAATACTCCGGTTTTGAGGTACTTGCTGTATTCTAACTCGTATTAGATACTGCGTTGGAGGTGAGTATCATACGTGTAGTATTACAGCATTAGTTTCGTACAAAATGGTATTTGTGAAAAAATTAGGAGTACTTGGAAAACAATCCATTATACTGCGTATACTCCGTTTTTTATGTACTTGTCATATTACTCTGCACACCAGATACTGCGTTGGATGTTAGCATTGTATGTGTCATAGTACTGCATTATCACAGTACTAGGTGATTTTTGTAAATAATTCACGAGTACCGGGAAAACAATCAAAATACTATAAATACTCAGTTTATGAAGTACTTGCCCGCCTCCGCCTACTAGATACTGCGTCAGATGTGAGCATTATATGTGTCCTATGACAGCGCCATCACAGTATTCAAAGGTATTTGTGAATAATTTAGTACTACTTGGATCACAATCCATTAATGGGGAATACTCAGTTTATGTATACATTAATAAATACTCAGTTCATATACTATAAATACTCAGTTTATGAAGTACTTGCCGGATTCTTCTGGTGCACTGGATGTGAGTATGATACGTATGACATCACAGCGTTCTCACAGTATTCAAAGGTATTTGTGTGTAGTTTAGTAGTATTTGGATCACAATCCACATACTATGAATACTCCATTTGGTAGTACTTGCTGGATTCAATCATATGGATACTAACAGCCATTCATTCATTCATTCATTCATTCATTCACATGCCATACAGAGACATGCAGTCATTCACCCTCTCATCAGCTTTACGTAAGACACTTCGATGGGCTTCTGTGTTGTATCGGTTCATTCATTCATTCATTCATTCATTCATTCACATGCCATACAGAGACATGCAGTCATTCACCCTCTCATCAGCTTTACGTAAGACACTTCGATGGGCTTCTGTGTTGTATCGGTTCATTCATTCATTCATTCATTCATTCATTCATTCATTCTGTTACTAATCCTTGACAACAGCTGTTCACTCATTCATTCACACATCATGTAGAGACATGCAGTCATTCACCCTCTCATCTGCCCTACATAAGTCACTTCTATAGGCTTCTGTTATGTTGTTTCAGTTCATTCATTCATTCATTCCGTCACTAATCCGTGACAACAGCTGTTCATTCATTCATTCACACACACACACAGACATCCATCCATCCATTCACTCATTCACACTCACTCACACACACACACACACACACAGAGTTGGAGGATGTTATACAATGTGTGTGTCGGGGACTCGTCTCACTCTGACCTCTTTACTTTTAAAGGGGTGACAGGGTGAATGGGGGGGCGGAGAGAAGTGACAGGGTGAATATGGGGGTGCGAGGTGATAGGGGGAATGGGGTGACAGAGTGAATATGGGGTGAATGGAGTGGCAGGTTGAAATGAGATAATTGGATGAATGGGGGTGACAGGGTGAATATGGGGGGGAGGGGGGGAGGGGGGGGAGAGGGGGGATGG
>CAAKHD010005766.1:6305-19009 GCA_901007705.1 Fistularia tabacaria
GAACGGGGGAAGGACCCTGAGGGACACCCCAGCCCCGGGTGTGGGGGGGGGGGGGGTCCCCCTCCAACCCCCCCCCCCCTCCCCCCCACACCAGGCGATGCATAATAAACGCTCTGTGGTGCCGAGCTGACCCCGACGCGAGGTTACCGGATACGGAGCCGAGGTTTTTGCGCCCGCTGATGAAAAGTGGCCCCTGGAGCATTTTTTTTTTTTTTTTTTGCTTTTTAATCGCGTGATTTCCGAAAGCGGATGCGTTCGTCGCGCTTTCGAAACGTGATGTAATCGGAGGAGGCGGGAAAGGCAAGAAATGAGCGAGGAAATCAGCAGCGGGTATAATATAAGAAGTGAGACACCTGAACTTGAAGAGAAATTGGCCCGGAGAGTCTTATAAATGAGCGCGAAGCAAATAAACGGCAAGAAAAATAAGCGACGGTTAAGAAATCGGTCACGAAAAAGGTGCGAATGAACAAGGATAGGGGCTGATAAATCACAACAATGAGCTGGAAGGAGCGAAGGAAGAATGGAAACAGCCGAGGGGTCTGCTGGTGTTTCCTCGGTGTTCAACCCGCCGGCTGGGAAAAACTGGAATGAATAGAAAGGAGGAAGATTTACTACTTCTGCCGAGCGTGTTATGGTGTCGTTGGCCGTCCCTGCGGCATCTCGACGGCAGCCTCCTCCGCTTTTTGCTACACCCCTTTTTCCCCTCCCCTCCTCCCTGTTCTTACAACAGAACCCCCCCCCTCCCTCTCTTTTTTTATTTTCCTCCTTTGTCACTTTCTGTCTTTATTGACTTCTTGTCTCCGTCTCTTTGGACTTCATCCCACAGCGCGTCAGCGACAGAATCGGATCAGCAGATTTGAGAGACACACGCGCATGCGCATACGTGCATGCGCGTGCGCGTGCGCGTGCCCGCGCGATTGTGATCAAATGTGTGTGTCCGTTTTTCGTGTCTGTGTGTGCCTGGAAGCAACGTGCATGATTTTTTTTTTTACAATCTCCTGTGTGTGCGCTTGGCAAAAGCTTTTGTGTTGTGCTGCTGTGTGTGCGTGTGATTGGTTGAGCTTGTGTGTGTGTGTGTGTGTGCGTGTGTGTGTGTGTGTGTGTGTGTGTGTGAGCATGCAGCACTGCAGTGTTATGGCTCCTGGGAGTTGAGTGAAGCCGAGCGAGAGCAGAGGTTTAATAGAAACTTAAGTGGCGGCGTTGAGGCCGGAGATAAGAGAAAGTCGGACAGACTTTTTAATTTTTTTTTTTCTTTTTCGTTCCCGCTTCACACATAGAGCTTAACAACTTCACAAAGTTAAGCATCTTACATGTGAGCTTTATAACCACTTAACAACAACAAAACAGCAACTAAACTAAACAAAAATGTTCAAATTAGAGCGACAAAAGTTACATCTGCGGTGTCCAATCTTTCGCCTAAACCCTTTTTAGGCTGAGAGAGCCATGAAAGCCACATATTTTAAAATGTATTTCTGTGAGAGCCATAGAATATTTTTTAACAGTGAATACAACTAAGCGTGTGAAGACCAACAATATTAAAGTACACAAAGTCTCTTAATTCATTCTTTTCAAGTGCGTTATACTGGAGTTGACGAATAACAAATAAAACATGTCTTACCATGAATTCGACTTCTGGGGCCTCATGGTTTTGCAGATGGCTTTGCGGTCTGGTTGCTACGTGGTGATGTTAAGCTTCATTCATTCATCTGTGAAGAACTTTCCGTTCCTCACTATTGCTAAAGAACCAGCAAAGCTAGCTGAATTCCAGTCACCTTGTCGGGTCCGTGCAGGGAGTCGCTGCTGACTGGCTTGCCCACCGCGTAGCAGCTCTTGGCATGTTTTCTGCCTGCTGTCCCCCCGCCGGATATTTCCGAGCAAATGCGTCCCGTCTCGAAGTGTCGCTTCATATTTGACCGTTTCATCGATGACATTTTATCAGCGTGTATTAGACACACCGCAGAACCTGCTCTCTCTACAAATTCCTCTGTCCATGTCTGTCAAAATGTACCGTACTCGTCATCTTTTTCTCTTTTCGCCATCCCCATAGTCGGAATGGTTTGGTCTGCATGAATTAGCTAGCAGACTAGCTGAAGTCGGACCCTCCCGTAAAGCTGGGGTTGGCTCCAGCCGCCTGTAACCCCGAACAGGTGCAATATGAAATAAATAGATGGATCAAGGCGGAATTATTTATTACTTACTTAGGTTCCCGACCCCTGTCGTAAGGGATAAACTTAACTGGATCTTATTTTAACATGACCGAAATGTGAACGCATCATCGGCCACAAGTAATATTAGACCAAAAAATGAAGAAAAAATAAATGTACTTAAAGGTTACCAGCATAGCAGCGACCTTGCAAAAATGAACGTCAGGATCACGAAAATGTAATAAAAGATCATGGTAACATGGGTGACAGGAGCGTAACAAACACCAATGTAACAACTTAAGATACTGCTAACGTTACACACTACGTAAAGAAGAACCCGACAATGCCGTGAAGGTCGTTTCCATGACAACCACCTTACACAACCGCCATGCAACCATGAGGTCCGTCTGAACAGAATAACAAAATAAAAGGGGGGCGGGTAATAGTTTAAATGTAGACATATATTCATATATGTCATAATAACTCAATACATACGAGTAAATGATTTGAATGACATTTTGTAATTTTGGGTTTTTTTTTGGACTTTTTGTCATTCAAACATAACCAGCCCCGACAAATGAAAATCCACTAAGTAGCCACCATATTTTTATTTCATTCCTCATATATATATTTTTAAGCTCTAAGACTCTCTCCACGCTCTTATTTATCTTTCCAATACTCTTATAAACACTTCCTACATAATTCGCACAAACACGACGCTGCAGAGTAACAGCTGGAGCGACGATCGCACGTCGACGCTAAACGGACGAGGCAAAAATGCTGAATACATGCTACGCGAGGGAGATGCGGAGAATGATGCCACCGTCGCTGAGCCAAACAGAGGCCAGGACACAGAACACCATTCTCCGGTTGGTTGGGAATTGAAATAATATGTAAAAATACATTTATACGCATATCCGCGATATAAAACCAATGTGAGAGGTGAACGAGAGACTACTGTAGACCGAAGTGATGACGAAATCCATAGGGAATACATTGAAATGGCTGTTTTTTGATGAAAAAAAAAAAATCACATGAGAGTCTATGAGAGAAATTGGGGCGTTTTCGACCTGACTGAAATCGCCCCAAAGAGTATCTTGAACAGAATCTCTTCTTTTCCGCACTCTGTCGGTGCGTCGCCCAGATCGCTGAAGTGGTTGTCGTTATTTCATAAGTGGGTTTCAGAGACGGCGCCCTCTTGTGGCCGCTGGACATGTTGTTCTGAGAACGAGGTATGTCTGTATCTCATAAATACTACTTCACCACATACATCATAAGTGTCATATATGACCCATCCACATGTCGGTGCGCTTGCACACATACACGCTCGTGCGGACACACACACGCTTAAACATACACTGGCCCTTTGACTTTGTCCAACATTCCTTTGTCGTTTGGCCTGAAACGATACGAGAAACCGTGCAAAGCCATCGGGGAGTATTGAACCGATAATCGATAAAAATCTCGGCGCGTAATGGGAGGCCCTGCATGCAGCTGATCACCTCTGACCATGTGATCACTCCGGTGTTACTACACCTGGAGGCAGAGCTCGTCGCTGTTGCTGTCAGCGTTGTGCGTTGGCGTGTGTTTAACATTCAGTCTGAGCTTCAAAGGTAAAATTAGCTAATTTAATGAGATCTCCATATTAACCCAGTATTGTAGGTGTGTGTGTGTGTAATTGTCGTAATTATTTTTCCAGCCTGGTTTGTTCATTCGATATTTTTACCGTCTGAACGCGGGGGGATGATATTATGTCAACAAATCCAGATGATTGGCTATTCGGAAATGCTCCTCGCATCCTCCTGCCGAAAGCGCTGCTACGCCGGCGTGGCAGCAAGATAGCTGCGTCATCGCTTCCCCCGCCAATGCAAGGGTCTAAGGAGCAGACCTGCCGATAGGCTTTACTAGTATGCAAAAAAAAAAAAAGGTGTCAGGTGTTACAGCGGTGCGGTGGCTAGCGCTTCCGTCTCGTCCAAAAACAGGCAGGAGGTCAAATTGGAGAGTTGCGAGAGATTGGTTGTTTGTGGCCCTGTGCTCGGCATCCCCTAGCATGCCTGCGACCCTAAATGTAGGATGAGAGGTAGGTAACGGATGGATAACAGGGTTAATGAAGCGACGGAGGGCGACCTTTGACCTCGGGGTCTGGACGGGTAGCAAAACCCTCTGCGCTGATCGCTTGAGCTCCCGGTTTCTGTGAAACTGGCGCAAAGCGGGAATCGCGGCTACTTATTTCATATTCAAATCGATTTTAAAGCGTCTCATCAGTAATCCGCCGAGGTTTTTTTTTTTATTTTTCCTGTCCAACATTTGCTTCATTTCGTCCGACGTGTGATGCGGATCCCGGCGAATACGAGGCTCGGGGATTAATGCGGAGGAGCCAAATAATCTTGTGGAGAATCACCGTTATGAGAGGCATTATGTACTTCAAATGATGTATTTCATTGCGGCCCCTGAAATATGCACGACTATAAAAACCATATTGTTTTTCGTCCAGCAGCTGAGCTCCTGAGCTGTAAATAACGCTCAGCGCTACGTGGCTGGTACAAGAGCGTCACTAGAGTTACTGCTCCCGACGCAGCAGACGCCCAAGTCGACCGGATGGGTGTTTGCATGACCGATGCAGAAATTAATCGAAAGTAGTCACTGACATTATGTCCAATGGAGTGATTTTTAAAGAAAAAAAGACAGTGAATCGCGCATGAAGGTGCCTCTTTAAGCAATCCGTTTTTTCAGGAGTGAAGTTTTACCCCTGTTTATAACTTATTTTTTTAGCTCCAAAGTGAGGCCTAATCTCATGAATAAGGCAATTAACAGTTGCTTTATACCTTCTATACTTCTCTTTAAACAGTAAAACAAGTCCAACACATCACTCTGTTAAAAAATATATCAGATTGAATATATCATATGACATTAATGGTGTCAATCTGCTGCTGCCCTAATGCATTTCAAAGCAAAATAAATGAATACATAAATAAATGAAGTCAAATCTATTTAGTTGTTTGCAGTTTGTCAGTTTTCAGAAGCGCCAATATCACCACTAGGATGTCAAAGCACTGCTTCACTGCATTGTATTTAAAAAGATTTGATTCAATTAAAATGAAAATACAGCACAGCCCCACAGCTCCTATATTGATCCCGCGGCTCCTTGTAAACAGAATCCCGGTGGCGAGTTCCCGGTCGCGCCCTCTCGGTTGTAGCTATATCCTAAATTGAAGGTTAGCCTGAATAGGTAAGGGGAAGCAGGGCAGGTACAGGTAGACCGAACCGGGAAGGGGGGAACGCAGGGCAGGAACAGACAGCCAGGCGGAAGGTGCTAGCATACACCGACGGGAGAGAGGCCCGGTCGGGTCATGGGTGGCTAGGCGGAAGGCGCTAGCACACACCGACAAGGGAAGTACGGTTGGGTCATGGGCGGCGAGGCAAGAGGCGCTGGCGTACACTGACAACGGAAGAAACCTGACACAATTTTTCTCATTGAAATCAATGTAAATCCCATTGATCTGTTCTCCAGCTCCCAAAAAACATATTGTGCTCTTTTGAAACTTTTTATGAGTTTAGTTGTGATTACCTCAATTATCTATGTGTTTCGGATGTTCTCTCTCTTCTTGCCAGCAATTGTACTCGGTGTTTCATTCACTAAGTCAGCAAAATTAAAGCCTTCTCGCATATGAGACCTTTGCTAATGCTATCTCTTGTGTGTTCTTGCACCGAGGCTTGTTCGCAGCTCGATTCCAATTTTGATCGAAAACCCTGTTCGTTGGCCGATTTGTTCGTGTTTAGGGGCGTTCCTCAGCTGAGGTTCTTCCAAATTGTACCTAATTCATTCGTCTGGTTATATAATCTTTCTCTTGAAATACCACGGGGTGAAAGTATCATGTGTAGTTTGAGCACAGATGAGGTCAGTCTGTTATTATTGTTATTATGATGATGCCGCTAGTATCATAGAGTCCAGATTTGTTAAATAACTGTGACTACTCATGTTTCCATCCACAACATTAAGTTACAATTCAGTCTGGAAATGTACCGTTTACATGGGACCCGAAAACGTGGATCAGACAAAGAGGTACATTTCCATTTGTTACAAATTTGAACCGAATAATCATTTGGACATTCCTATAAGGACAACCTGGACACATCGGAAGAAGAGGAAATGGATTCCAATGCAAACAAACCCTATTTCTGCTTTTTTTGCTGTGTAGCACCAATTTAAATTGCCTTTTTGGCTGTTTTGTTATTCTCTTTTGGAAATGGACCTGTATTGTGCTCTGTTTATTCTGATTGCCGTGTTTACGCAGGGCATTTTCACTCCGGTCAGGCTTTTCAACTGGTTACTTGGTTACTTGCGTCGATTTAAAACATAACAATTATCAGTTACTGTAACCTCCCCACTTTCTGTCAGTCCAGAGGAGAAACTTTGTTGTGTGTTTATGGCCTGACAATGAATCCGGAGTGGTGAGATCATTTCAAGCTAAGTTTGAGGAAATTCTTTCCAATTCAACGGTCAAGATTTATGAGATAATTCCCATTGTTTAAAGATGCACGATTAACGAATTTACAAATGATCCCGAATCAACCTGATGAGTTCAAGTGTTTCCTGCTTGGCTGCATCGTAGCGTGAGAGTAGAGTTCTTGTTTTTTTGTTTGTTTTTAACTTCTGTCTGGACATTTCTGGCGATAATAGTAATCAATCCACGGGAAGAACATGCAAAGTCCACACAAAAAGGTCCCCTTGTCGTAATTGAGCTGTGCCATCGTGTATAATCGTAATGACAATCTTCAAACTTTTTTTTTTTCCCAGTGTTTTCGAAACATAAAACATTTCTATCTTTAACTTTTTAACAGAAAAATGTAAGAGCTCTCAGGAAATCTCGGGACGGCTTCTCATCGTTTCGAGTGATGGAACTTCCAAACTTCAGAAACTGTTCGTCTTATCAGATATTGTTGAAATTGTTTAACATAAACAGAACCGAGGTGTTACGAACACTAGGTTTAATAGCATGTCTAAGGGGGGCAAAAAAACAGTTTTGAGCTTAATAACTTTAGAAAAACCTTCAGATGCAATTCGCAGAGCCATATAAATTATTGTATAAAAGAGGGACCGAAAAACAGATAGAGGTCATTGAACGCAGCGACCACCATTAAGTCTGTTACTGTGCGTGTGACTAATGTATGTGTGTGTGTGTGTGTGTGTGTGTGTGCGCGCATATCAGTGTGTTACATCCGTTGCTCTGGGGTCTAATGGGGAGCCCTGCTGAAATATTCATCGTGTCACATTAGGTTCGCAATATTTGCACTGGAAAAAAAACAGAATACAACCTGAACTACCGGCAACATAACCTGCATTCAGATCACCTAATGTCACGCTTGTGTGTTTGTACAACAGGGGTGAGAGGGTGAAGGGGAAAGAGTGAGAGAGACACCGAGAGAGAGTGAGTGAGAAAGAGAGAGAGAGAGAAAAGAACAGCAGTGATCAGGCTTTGTAGGGTTTTAATCATTTTGACATTCACTGGCTCCGTCATTCATTCATGCTGTCACTTTCTCTCTCACTTCGCCTACCTTCACGTCCGTTCCCTCCCTCACTGCCTTAGTCACTCTGCCACTCATTCAGTCACTCACGCAATGACCTCCACACTCGTTCACACGCCATCCCATTGGCCCATGCAGTAACTTGCAAGCTCACATTTTCACTCACCTCTTCTTTTCCTTTTTGGTTTTTCCCTTCGGGGGTCGTCAGAGAGAATCAGTCTCCTCCATCCAACCCTATTCTCTGTATCCTCCTCTCTAACACCAACTAACTTCATATCCTCTCTCACTACGTCCATAAATCTTCCCTTTGGTCTTCCTCTAGACCTCCTGCCTGGAAGCTCCAATTCCAGCATCCGTCTACCAATATATTCACTATCTCTCCTCTGTATATGACCCAACCATCTCCGTCTGGCTTCTCTGACCTTCTCCCCAAAACATCTAACATGTGCCGTCCCCCTGATGGACTCAATCCTGATCCTATCCATCCTCGTCACTCCCAAAGAGAACCTCAACATCTTCATCTCTGCTACCTCCAGCTCTGCCTCCTGTCTTTTCTTCAATGCCACTGCCTCCAAACCATACAGCATCGCTGGTCTCACCACTATCTTGTACACCTTTCCTTTCATTCTGGCTGGTAGTCTTCTATGGCATAGTACCCCTGACACTTTTCTCCACCCGTTCCAACCTGCTCTTCACCTCATTTCCACACTCTCCATTGCTCTGGACAGTGACCCTAAGTACTTAAAATCTTCAACATTCTTTATCTCCACTCCCTGTAGCCTCACCGTTCCACCCGGGTTCCTCTCATTCACACACATATATTCTGTCCTGCTGCAACTAACCTTCATTTCTCTCCTTTCCAGAGCATACCTCAACCCCTCCCTGCTCTCACTACAGATCACAATGTCATCTTCAAACATCATGGTCCTGTCAATCATCACTACAAATAAGAAGGGGCTCAGAGCTGATCCCTGATGTAGTTCCAACTCCACCTTTAACCTCTCTGTTTCACCTACAGCACACCTCATTACTGTCTCACAGCGTGCATACATGTCCTGCACCAGTCCAACATACTTCTCTGCCACTCCAGACTTCCTCCTACAATATCATAGTTCATCTCTTGGCACTCTGTTATATGCTTTTTCTAGGTCTACAATGGCCCAATGCAGCTCCCTCTGACCTTCTCTATACTTCTCTGTTAGCATTCTTAAAGCAAATACTGAATCTGTAGTACTCTTTCTAGGCATAAAACACCAAATACTGACTTCTGCTCTCAGTCTACATTCCACTACTCTTTTCCGTAGCTTCACTGTATGGCTCATCAACTTTATCCCTCCATCGTTACCACAATTCTGCACATCTCCCTTAAGCTTGAAAATGGACACCATGACACTTCTCCATTCCTCAGGCATCTTACCTCTCTCTAAGATCCTGTTGCATAATCTAGCCAGAAACTCTATCACTGCCGTTCCTAGACACTTCCATAGCTCCACAGGTAAATCATCAGGACCAACTGCATTTCCAATCTTCATCCTCTTCAATGCCCTCCTCACTTCACCTTCACTAATCTCTGCTACTTTGTGGTCCACAACAGTTACCTCTTCCAGCCTTCCCTCGCTTTAATTTTCCTAACTCATCAGCTCGTCAAAGTACTATTTCCTTCATCCCATCATTCTTCTAGCATCTGTCAATACATTTCCTTCTCGATACTTATTCACCCGAACCTGATCTGCATCCTTTCCATCTCTATCTCTCTCTTTTGCCAACCTGTGTAGATCATTCTCTCTGCCTTTACAGTCACACCGAGCATACAAGTCATCGTACGGCCTTTTGTTTTGCCTTTGCTACCTCTATCTTTACCTTACGCTGCATCTCCCTATACTCCTGTTTGTTCTCTGCAGTCCCCCCACTGTCCCACTTTTTCTTTGCTAACCGCTTTCTCTGTATACACTCCTGCATTTCCTCATCCCACCACCAAGTCTCCATATCTACTTTCCTTCTGGACGACGCACAAAGTACTCTCCTGCCTGTCTTCCTGATCACTTTAGCCTTCTGGAAGCTCTACCTGACCACCCAGAGCCTTTCTCAACTCCTCCCTGGAAACCATACAACATCCCATCCCTTTTCAGCTTCCACCACATCATCCTCTGCTCTGCTTTTGTCCTCTTTATCTTTCATGTCACCAGATTCATCCAAACAAACCACCATCCCATGCTGTCCGGCTACTTTGGTGTCACTGATCTCCTTCAGATTACATCGTCTATATGAGATGTGGTCTACCTGTGTGCTCCTACCTCCGCTCTCATAAGTTACCCTATGTTTCACATTTTCACTCACCCACTTTCCCAACTGACTCATTTCCTGACTTATTCCCGCTCACCTATTCAAACCCTCAGTTGCTCACAGGCTGACTCACTCGTTCAACTGACTGGCTGACTCACTCACTCACAAACAAACAAACTCACCCACACAATGACCTGCTCACCCACTGACATGAGGACGCACGTATTCATTTTCTCACGGTCACTCACCCTCTCATTTTTCTCGCTCGGTCATTCACTGGTTCACTGACACACACACACACACACACACACACACGAACACACACACACACACACACACACACACACACACACACACGTTCATTCACCCACTCACTGACCAGCGGGGAGGACTGGGCTGTAAACCGGGTTCTTGTCGGAGGAGCAGCAGCGAAGACGACAGACTCGTCCTCTCTTTTATTATCAATTTCTTCCATTATTTTCCTTTTTCTTTTTTTTTCTTTTTCCAGCCGCCTCGTTCTCAGATAAGAAATTCCGTGCGGGTCACTAATTTCTCTCAGTGCCGTGAAATATTATCATCCCCAGCAATTACATTAGCCGAACTAAAAATAGTCTGGAGATGAAAGGACTCGGAGAGCGGACCTTTAAGCTAAAGCCGCACAATCCTGCAAATTTGATTTTGATTTTATTTTTTCAATAACAGGGAGGGTTTTCTAAATCGGTCTCCTGCTCTAGATTTGCATGAAAATGTAAAAACGGGGCCAGACTTTTATTTTTTTGGGAGGGGGGGTATTTTATATGTTGTTTTCTTTGAAGCAAGCGCAAAGGAGCTGGCAGTCGACTCGTCTGCCGAACGTGGATCTCCAACTGAGAACGTGTTTTACCTCGAGGTAAAAATCCGAACTTAAAGTGCAGTACGGTAATACCTTGACCTCTTAACCGCTCGTAGATCGAACTTAATTTCCTCATTAAAATGAATTGGAGCTTCGTTATGTGTTTTCAAAAAACAAAAATCTACTTTCTGGATAATAAATAATGTATCAAAAATTATACTACAAAATGAAAGAGAAAGTGATGAAATAAACCGGTTTTATTAAATGTATTTACCTCGAAGAACTGATGAAGATGCCGGCGGCGGCAGCAGAGAACGTTGACATAAGTTTCTCTCTACGTACTTAATACTACAATGCATTGCTTAATTTAGCGTGCGCACAATACTACACTTCATCGTTAAAGTTCATTAAATGACGGAGTGAATACCGGTCCCCTTTTTTAAAATGATAAAACCGCCTCCGACTGGCTTTGAATGACTCCTCCGATGCAGCCGTCTCCTGCACGAAATCCCCGTAAATGTCTCCTGCCTTCTCACAGATGATGCTCCCGGTCATTGTATCTCACCTACTTCTCCATCTCGTCACGGGCAAGTCGACAACACGCGGAATTCGCTCATACTTTCCACTGATTTTCGCTAGGCTACCTAGTCGCGGCCGACGCATCTGGTGGCAGCCAAGAGCTAATCCCGCTTGCTTGTAACTCAGAGCCCGGCTCCTATCACAAAGCAAAAGAATCGACTGAGCAACAGCTCGTATCTCGGAGAGTTCGTAGATTAATGCGCTAGGAAGTCAAGGCTACACTGATTTAAGATTATCCGCAATTCTCGGGATTTATAAACAAATATTGAAAATATGAATTCAAGATTGGAGTATCTTATCTCTTAAATGTGACCAATGGTAACCGATCGGGCGGGGCTAAGTCTTTCAGGAAGTTTAAATCAGCATCACCTGGCAAATAAGACTTGGTGTTAATGAGGAGCGTACCGTCTATTACTAGTCAACTTGCAATCAGCCACTCGCTCGTTCATATAGTTACCCACTTGAACACTTTACATTGAATTCACTCACGCATTCAGTTTATAACTATTTAACAAAGTCAGTTGCTTGATTAATAAATCACGCGTATGTGCTGAGCGAAGAGTACTCTGAGTAACCTCTGACAGCCACTGTCCACTCACACACTCACTCGCACACTAATTAGCTAACTCACTAGCTGCTAACCAACCAAATAGCTCAATCACTCACTCAAACAATGATTAGCTAACTCAATAGCTGCTAAAAAAACAAATAGCTCACTCACCCACTCACTTGCACAATAATTAGCTAACTCAATAGCTGCTAACCAACCCAATAGCTCACTCACTCACTCACTTACTGAAACTATAATTAGCTAACTCACTAGCTGCTAACCAACCAAATAGCTCCCTCACTCGCACAATAATTCGCTAACTCGCTAGCTGTTAACTATCCAATAAGCTAACTGACTCACTCACTCACACAGTACTTGGCTAACTCACTAGCTGCTCAAAATCCAAATAGCTCACTCACTCACTCACTCACTCACTCACTCACTCACTCACTCACTCACTCACTCACTCACTTATTCAAACAATAATTAGCTAACTCATTAGCTGCTAACCAATTAAATAACTCACTCATTCACTCATATAGCAATTAACTTACTCACTAGCTGCTAACTAACCAATTAGCTCACTCACTGACTCACTCATTCCTACAATAATTAGCTAACTCACTAGCTGCTAACCAACAATTAGCTCACTCACTTACTCAAACTATTATTAGCTAACTCACTATCTGCTAAAAAAACAAAGAGCTCACTCACTCACTCCCAAAATAATTGGTTAACTCACTAGCTGCTAACCAACCAATTAGCTCACTCACACAATATTTAGATCACA
>CAAKHD010005766.1:25721-40267 GCA_901007705.1 Fistularia tabacaria
GGTTTGGACCCAAAAGGCCCCCACGCAACCCCGTTACCGCCAAAAACCCCCCGCAACAAACCCCCCCCCCCCCACACCCCCTGGGCTTCTGGTGCAGCCATGTGGATGATTGACAGGGAGCGGCGTGGAGGGCAAGATCACGCCGATCGATTTGTTAAACACGAGGATGCTGTGCTGATGTTCTCACGCAGGAAACTTGCAGTTTTATCACCGCTGTCAGATCGTGTGGACTCGCCGCTCCTTCCTCTTAAAAGTATGTTGTCACTTTCATGGGATGCCGGCTGCAGTACATGGAAAAAAAAAAATAGCAAAGCAAATGACGTAGAAATTAGGAAAAATCACCAGCAAATCGCCCATGACTTACAGGAAAATGTGCAAAATTGAACTTGAAAATAGGTTGAAAAATGAATTAGTAGGTTCAATAAAATTACCACAAAAAAAAAGATCCAAATTAACCTGTGAGTGATTACCTCAGGAAAAAAAATGAATAGATAAAGGAAAATTAGCCGGAAATAAATGAACCCCTTATTAACAAGTTAAATGAAAATGAATTGAAATCAAAATAATCAGCGCACCCTTGTGGGGTGAATGATCTGAAAATATTTGTACCTTTTTTTTAAATGCCACAGAATAACCTCATAAGCGTAAGAAATTAGCAATAATTACTTTCTGAAAAGGGAATCCATGAAAATAATCACAAAGTGTAATGTGTTCTGATTCCCCGCTTACCGCTGAAAAGTATGATGTCACCATTTAAGGAAGCAGAGGATCTTCCCCAGAACAGGAGAGACTTCTCCGAAAAATGAGCAAGAAATCCTCTGAATTTAAAGGAAGAGCGAAAGAAAAAAAAGGAAATTATCTAATTATTCCTCAATAAACAGGAACCACGTCAAGGGAATAGAGTTTGAAATGATTAAGAAATGCACGGAGGCAAAAAAAAAAAAATAGTGATATTGGAGTGAAAGTAAAGTAAAATATATGTCATGAAAAGTGGCAATTAAATGGACAAAAAATTACTTAAAAAAAAAAAACACACCAGAAAATGCAGTGAAAATAAGCAATATTTGCACCTCGTGCCTTGAAAACTGTGATGTCATCGTCTGAGGAAACGCGGGATCTTCTCCAGAACACGTGACACTTCCTAGAAACGAGCAAGAAATCCTCTGAATTTAAGGAAAAAGAAAAAAAAAAATGAGCTGATTTGAAAGTCAAATTTGCCAGAAATGACCTAATTATTCTTCAATAAACATGAAACACATGAAGGAAATTAAGTTGAAGTTGTTAAGAAATGTACAAACAGGGAGGCAAAAAAAAGAGTAATGTTGGAGTGAAAGTAAATTAAAATATGTATCATGAAAAATGGCAATTAAATCAACAAAAAAGCAGCAATACATTACCTTTAAAAAAAAACAACATAAAATGCTGTGAAAAAAATCAATATTTGCTCATCGTCCCCCCACACCTCGGGGTCAAAAACTGATATCATCGTCTGAGGAAACACGGGATCTTCCCCGGAACACGAGCAAGAAATCCTCTGAATTCAAAGAAAAAGAAATAAAAAAATAGCAATGAAAATGAGCAGATTTGAAAGTCAGATTTGCCAGAAATGACCTAATTATTCTTCAATAAACATGACACACGCGAAGGAAATTAAGTTGAGCTGATTAAGAACAGGGAGGCAAAATAAAGAATAATATTAGAGTAAAAGTAAATGAAAATATATATCATAAAAAATGGCAATTAAATAGACAAAAAACAGCAATAAAATACCTTAAAAAAAAAAAAAAAAACACCAGAAAATGCTTTGAAAAAAATCAATATTTGCTCATCGTCGCTCCGCGCCTCGGGGTCGGAAAAACTGTGATGTCATCGTCTGAGGCGGCACAGGATGTTCCCCGCGCGTCATGTGATGTGTCACATGGGCCGACGGACGGGGGCGCGTCCACGTCCTCGTGTGTCCCCCCACACACAGACACAGACACACACACACACACACACACACACACAGACAATTCCACCTCCGCCTTCGTGTGACCTGACAGCGTGTTTGTGTCTGTCGGGCCCCCAGGAGTGGCAGGACTACCGTCTGACTTGGGCCCCCGAGGAGTTCGACGGAATGATGAAGGTCAGGCTGCCCTCGAAACACATCTGGCTGCCTGACGTGGTCCTTTACAACAAGTGAGTCACGGTGCGGGTGCACGCTTGCACGCACGCACACGCGCACACTCACACACACACACACACACACACACACACACACGTGCACAGCACATATTTCAGTTTTCTGCCTGATATGACTTTTTCAGAAATGACGTTTCAGAAAACATGTCCTCGTATTGGGCCAACGTCTTTATTTGGTTGTATAATACTGAAATAAAAACAGCTAGGGTTACCAGCTGAGTACCTCTATCATAAACTTTGGCATTATTTTGGAGCGAAAGCTTGAAATTGTTGTTCTTACTCCAAGCTCTGCTGTAAATTATGATGATTAAGCATTTATCCCAAATAGACAGAGTGTCCTCCAAAGAACTATTGCTGTTTCGCAGCATCACGGCACCGGGAGGTTTATCTTTAAAAAGTCATTTGTGTTAAAAAATATATACCGTCATTTCCAGGCTATTGAGCGCACCTGAATATAAGCCGCTAAAACTAAATAAATAAATATAGGTGTACATATAGAGTACGCACTTGTATTTACACTGAGAGATGTTACAAAGATTTTTATTTTATTTTTTTTACTTTTAATGAAATGAATACCGGTAACATCCACAAAAACGTATTGGAATTTTTTTTTATTTTTTTTTTCCGATCAGTGACACACAGCTGATGAAAAAGATTAATAATAAGTAACACAAGCAAAACTCCATCCATCCATCCATTCTCTATCCCCGCTTTGTCCTACTCCAGCCGATCGCTATCTTCGCCTTCCTCCTGCGCGCTAAAACCATGAAAGTCGTCTTCTTCGGTGTTTCAGAATTGAACAGCCTTCGAATTTCACGGTAGTTTCATAGGTCCGATGTGACGATGCTAAGTGTTCTGGCGGCGTGAAGCTCGTTGGCACATAAAATTTCATAAATTCGTCAAATCATTGTTCAAACCGCACTGTTGAAAAAAGTAGCGGCTTATAGTCCGGAAATGACGGTATATATATATTTAAATAAAATAAACATAAATCTAAAAAAATTGAGAAAAAAAACAACAAAAAAAACAATCCATATGTGAACAGTAGGTCAGGTCAGCTAAAAGCGTGTCTGTGTTAGCGATGACCTAACTTTGGCCCCCTGTGGTCTTCAGAGGGACCCGGCGTCTCCAAATGTTTGCGTCCTGATTTGGACGTCGTAGTTTGTCACGGTTCCAACCAAAACACATTAACGATATGAAAAAGGACCTTGAAAATGGATCCTCTTTGTATCTTTTCCACTTCGACGCCAGGATCTGCCGCAATGGCGTCATCTGCTTTGGCAACTACTAGCAAACTGGAAAAACATTTTTTTTTTTTAGATGTCTCTGTTTGAGGACCCAGCAGTGACAAGAGGTCAAAACCAATAAATCCTTCCTGGTGTGATCCAATCTGTCGCCGTTGGTCCATTAAGCGGCGGATGTTTACCAGCGTAACACAGGCAGCGCCGCCACACATGACCGAATGCATCAACATTAATCAACTCATGCTACGGCGCCATAGCTCGGGGTCTCGGAGGGGCCCGCTTCGAAGATGGAGTCGCGTGTGCATGCACGGACAGGCGCGAGCTCGCCGCTTTGGTACAGTAAGCGCACGACAAGGCCCTTGAAAGAAAAAAAAAAAAAAGAAAAATGAAAAAAATCGCCTCTCTGGTCTGACTCTCTGAATCATGACGTTTCTTTTTTTTTTTCTTTTCAGTTCGTGTTCAGTGATGCTCACACATCTCCTCACACGCACTGAACTCTGGATGAACCGCAATGCCCATACGCGAGGATCGCGCTTGCGACACCTCATTCTCATTAACTTACCTTCTATTGCCCGATGTAGCGGCTGCTGGCGCTGTCTCGTGGTCACGAAAGCAAAATGGCACAGATCAATGTAATAAAACAAATACGGTGGAACCTCGGCTTACGAATTTAATTGGTTCTTTGACTCCCTTCGCGAACCCGAACGTTTTTGCGCACCGAATCAGTTTTTCCAGTTGCAATCAATGTAAATGCCATTGATCCGTTCTCCACCCCCAAAAAACATACCGACCTGTTTGAAACTTTTTTAATGGGTTGATTTGTGGCAAAAGAGGAAAGGAATGAAAGATGATTAATTATTACTTAATTATTACCTAGTGTCTGTTGTTCTTCCCCCTCTTGCAAGCACTTTTACTTGGCCTTTCCGTCACTAAATTAGCAAAAGTAAAGCCTTCTGACATAAGAGACCCTCGCTAATGCTAACGCTAATGCTATCTCCAGCAAGCTGTCTTTAAGATAAGATAAGATAAGATAAGATAAGATAAGATAAGATAAGATAAGATAAGATAGGATAAGTTAAGATAAGATAAGATTAGATAAGTTAAGATAAGATAAGATAAGATAAGATAAGTTAAGTTAAGTTAAGTTAAGATAAGATAAGATAAGATAAGATAAGATAAGATAAGATAAGATAAGATAAGATAAGATAAGATAAGATAAGATAAGATAAGATAAGACAAGACAAGACAAGACAAGATAAGTTAAGATAAGATAAGATAAGATAAGATAAGATAAGATAAGATAAGATAAGATAAGATAAGATAAGTTAAGTTAAGTTAAGTTAAGTTAAGATAAGATAAGATAAGATAAGATAAGATGATACTTTATTGATCCCCACAGGGGAAATTCGTGTGTTGCAGCAGCGCAACAATAACAATATAAAAAAAAAAAAACAGTTAGAAGAGAAATCACTTCACTAATCCAAACAATTTGTTCTTCAGGACTGTATAGACAGTTGACTTAGCCGTGCCGTATTGCTTGGCGAGATCTGTAACACGAACACCGCTCACGTTTAGCTATTATTTCCTTCTTCAGGTTGACTGTAATTCTTACAGCTAGCACTAGCACTTTAAAAAAAATTTGGGTGCCATAATAAGGGTTAGTTTACTGACAAAAAGCACAAAATCATTATAACAACTGAACATAATGATAATCCAAGAGTACCGCGTACGAAGCCACAAGAAGGAAAGCCTGTGAGTTTTTTTGTTGGTGCGTTTGTGCACCGAGGTGGTTCAAAATCCGATTGAAAACTCTGTTCGTTGGCCGATTTGTTCGTTTTAGGGGCGTTCATGAGCCTAAGCTTTGACTTGAAATCCCTGTAAACTGCTTTTGCAGTGCTGGAACTTTTTGCAGATCCCAGAACTTTTTCAGGAACTGGACTGTTTTTTGGAGGGGGGGGAATTCTCAAAGCATCGGAACAGGGACCTCAGTTCCTAGAATCATTTTAGCCCCTACTCCATAGGACCTATCTAACGTAGATGCTTGGGGATCAGTGATGTATGGTGAGGTTCGTGGCTGCTCACAAGACAAGTGAGGCAGAGGTACTGGCTGCCTCCCCTCCTGCTTTTTCACCGCAGCGTTTGTAGAGAATGTTATAAACATACAGTGGTTCTTAACCTTGTTGGAGGTACTGAACCCCACCAGTTTCATATGCGTGTTGACCGAACCCTTCTGAATAGGAAAAAATAAAATGTGATTTTTTTCCAAATTCAAAACATGGGTATATACAGTGGGCCCCAAAAATGCAGATTTTTCGTTGATGGGTTAAAGAAATATTATTTTCTTTGAAAAACAGAACTCTGAATAAAAAAAATCGCTAATAAGATATTAATTGTATTCTTTTCAACCCATAAAAACAATTTATTTCCCTCCAAAAAAAACAGTTTTTGAATAAATTCTTGAAATTAATTTGGCTTATATGACGAAAAGAAGTGATGCCTTTGATAAAATAACAATTCATCTATTATTTCTCATATTATTTGTCATCACAAATCATATGAGTCGGGTGTGTGTCTTAACCTCCGCTAAACCCCTGAGACTAACTCACGGAGCCCCTGGGGTTCCACCAAACCCAGGTTCAGAACCACTGACATAGACTGTGGAATGTTAGAACATGTATTCTTTTTCTTTTCCCTCTAATGTTGCTGCAGCAAAACCCGAATTTCCCCTATGGGGATCAAGAAAGTATTATCTTATCTTATCTTATTAAAAGTGTGTACAATCATTACAGTGGGGACATACAGAGAGATGACGTGCATGTGCTCAGTGTGAGTAAAAAAAAAAAGATGTGCAGCTCAACCCAGTCTGTGAGGGATTGCGCAGTCGGGGACGAGGCTCACTTAGCATCATTCCACCGTATTTGAACAGGACAATACTCAAATTCAGCGCTATTGACAATAAAAATCATTGGAATGATTGGAATCATACAATAATAACATTTCCATCACAGTGGACAAATATTTACTTTTTTTTTAATCATTATTTATTTTGTATGATGACACAGGGGAGGCAGTGCTTCCCCTGCCTCCCCTGTGTGATCATTGGGGGAACTCATGAGCCATGCCCATTAACAGATACTTCTTGCAGGCTGAGAAGCGCCATTTAACAAAAAAATCACTTGTCGGCCTTTTTTCTTGCCACTTGCGAAAAAAAAAAACGGAACCAGCGAGAAATCGGAGGGATTTTCATGGCTTGCAGCGGTAAAATAAATATTTTGGCCAAAGTAAGTTAGCTCACAGCTGGGTTTATCTCAGTGCGGGGAGAAAATAAAGACACTCGAGGATGCTGCAACACTTAAAATAAAAAAGAAACAATGATTTACCGACATTTTTCCGAAAGCTTCTAGAAATATGGTATCATATATTCCAAAAAAAAGGTATTGGCGCGAAAATGTGGATCCACGATAAGATTTTAAGAAGAGCTTTTACGCCAAAATGTCATGGATCAAATGAAGATCCCGTAATTCTAGGCAAAAAAAAAACAAACAAAAAAGAGAAACTTGAGATGAAAAGGTTCGCAACCCATGTGAAAGTCTGGTATATCACATGAACATGTTGCATAAGTGTAAGAACAGCTCACGTGTATGTGTGCGCGTGTGTGCGTGCGTGCGTGTGTGTGTGTGTGTGTGCGTGTGTGTGTGTGTTTGTGTACAAGGGCAACACACCTGGTCGTTTGATGTAATGGCTAATGAGGAAGAAGCTAATGTTAAACAAGTTAGCTGCCATAAACAATATGTAACTCTGGTGCTTTTACATCCTGTTCTTCCAGCTGCTTGCTTAGTTTTTTTTTT
Organism: Fistularia tabacaria; assembly: GCA_901007705.1. Classification (NCBI taxonomy): domain Eukaryota; kingdom Metazoa; phylum Chordata; class Actinopteri; order Syngnathiformes; family Fistulariidae; genus Fistularia; species Fistularia tabacaria. The sequence goes on from CAAKHD010005766.1 coordinate 32,995, forward strand.
TACTTCATTAGTTCAAGTGAATGAAATTAATATGAATGTAAATTAGATTATGTTTATTTAAAATTAAATAAATAAAATCAAATATTTAAAATGATTTATTTTAAATCACACTTAAATATAAATTAATAAAAATGAAAGTATAATTGTCATTAAAGCCACATACAACCAAAATAAGAAAATATGGTTTCCAAGCCAATTGTGAATTAATTGTTTTTTTTCTTCTTTTTCCCCTCAGTGAAGATCTTTCGGAATAAATAAGTCTTATTTTTTTTCAGGTTTTGACATCTTTCACTTCCTTCTCTCATTTTAGGGATCCTTGAGCGATAAAAACCCCTTTTTTGAATTGTTCAAAAGGGAAATAATGTTATATTGCTGCCCTTGTTTGGTTGCTTCTCATCGTGTCACCACATCACATCCATTTCCTGAATATAATGTTCAGCCATCACCACTGCCTGGAGCATTGCAGGCGGAGCTCAAGAGATACCTGTTTACCCGCCTCAGCAGGCCCAAAGCAGAAACCTCCACAACTGTTAGCATTAGCCTGGAGTTTGATTTTAAAGCAGGGGTGTCAAACACAAATACACAGCGGGCCAAAATTTAAAACTGGGAGTCGCGAGCCAACATTGATATTTATTGAAAAAAGTCTTCCCCCGGATATAACAATGAAGCTTTTCATACGGATCCAAACAAGTTTTGCATCAAAACTGGTAATGGAACAAGCAAAGCTTAATACGATACAATATATAGCTTAATATTGCGCGCATGCAAAATCCCAATTTCAAATAAAAAAAAACATCAATGGCATTCATTTGCCTCTTTTTATTTGCAGCTTTCTGAATTAAATTCCTCAGACTAATAATGAATTTAAAAACAGCGTCGTCCAATGTTGTACTCCTTGGCTCTAGCCACAATGGCTCCACATACAAGAAAAAAACAGGTCTGTCTTTTACTTATGTAAACAGATATTCTGCCTCCCACCTGTCCGGAAAGCTCCTCTTTTCTGCCTTTCTTTTCGCCATTTTTGGGAGGGTTAGCGCGGTGTCAGTATTAGCATAAGGTCACCATGATGACTGTCAACAGAGGAGAGGGCGTTGATGGATCCTGTCGTGAGTTTCGCGCCAAAACACCAGCAGAACATTCTGGGATTTGGAGTATTAGAGCTGTGGGCTATAATACCGGCCTGCTCTGATAGTCACTTGGTACGGCTCGCAGGCCAAATAGAATTACATTGCCGGCCAAATGTGGCCCGCGGGCCAGAGTTTGACACCAATATTTAAAAGGAAAACAAGCCTACATCTGCTGTGGAGACAACGGTCGTTCGTCTGTCCGCCGACCGTTATCCTTGACTATTGGTATGGCTGAGGGGGATCCCTGACCCGCGGAACCCCCGATGCACTGATCAGGTTAATCCCAGAAACTCCGAGTCAGTGTGTCATCCTTTACGTCAGCTGGACAGGAGGATTATCTCTGAGCAGGAGAGAGTCGTTTCATTTCAACCAAAATTAGCGAAAGAGTCGGTGGATTTAAATATGAGGGTCAGTCATCTGATTGGCACATATATATAGATGGATGGATGAAAAGATAGATAGATAGATAGATAGATAGATAGATAGATAGATAGATAGATAGATAGATAGATAGATAGATAGATAGATAGATAGATAGATAGATAGATAGACAGAAAGATGGATGGATGGATAGAATCATTTCTTTCACAACTCACTTGAACTCCTAACTTCTAATTCCTAATCCCTATTTAAGAATCATAGCAATTAAACATCACAGAAATCGGAATTTTGCATCAAAGAAAAGCCACTTTAGCATTAAAGAGACGCCAAGCTAACATCCGAGGCCTGTCAATTTCCACCAAAGATCCATCATTTAATCATCAAACGGATGGTCAGTTTAAAATAATCTAAATGTCGTAAACGCATTCACTCGACGCCAGTTTCCGAGACGTTATCGGCATCTTAACAACACTGTTGTGTTGATAAATGTACGAGTCTTTCAAGAGGTTTTCATCTTTGAAAGGATTTTCTATGATCCCCACTCCCTTTTGCGTTTCTTCCTCCAAGTGCCGACGGCGTCTACGAGGTGTCGTTCTACTCCAACGCCGTGGTCTCGTACGACGGCAGCATCTTCTGGCTGCCCCCGGCCATCTACAAATCCGCCTGCAAGATCGAGGTGAAGCACTTCCCCTTCGACCAGCAGAACTGCACCTTGCGCTTCCGCTCCTGGACCTACGACCGGACCGAGATCGACCTGGTGCTCCGCGCCGACGTGGCCAGCATGGACGACTTCACGCCCAGCGGCGAGTGGGACATCATCGCGCTCCCGGGCCGACGGAACGAGAACCCGGCTGACCCCACCTACGTGGACATCACGTACGATTTCATCATTCGCAGGAAGCCCCTTTTTTACACCATCAACCTCATCATCCCGTGCGTTCTTATCACCTCGCTGGCCATCTTAGTTTTCTACCTCCCGTCCGACTGCGGCGAGAAGATGACGCTCTGTATCTCCGTGCTCCTCGCCTTGACCGTCTTCCTGCTGCTGATCTCCAAGATCGTCCCGCCCACTTCCCTGGACGTCCCTCTGGTGGGGAAGTACCTGATGTTCACCATGGTGTTGGTCACCTTCTCCATCGTCACCAGTGTGTGCGTGCTCAACGTGCACCATCGCTCGCCCACCACGCACACCATGCCCCCCTGGGTCAAGCTCGTCTTCCTCAACAAGCTCCCCGCCTTGCTCTTCATGCGGCAGCCCAGGAACAGCTGCGAGCGCCAGCGGCTGCGCCAGAGACGGAGAGCCCAGGAGCAGAAGGACGGCGGGCGCGGCGGCGAAGCGGGGGCTCTGATGGTGGGGCTGGGGCTGGCCGGCACCACCGGCGGGAACGGAGGGGGAGGCTCCGCGGGGGGGTTCGGCAAGGACGACGGCGAGCCCTGCACCTGCTACGTAAACCGGGCGTCGGTGAAACAATTCGGGGGAGACCTGGCGGGGGCGGGAGGGGGCTCCACCGACGGCCTGAACAGGACGAGGGAGGGCCGAGAGGGGGGCTCAGGGAACCTGTCGCGGGGGAAGCAGGGTTCGGGGGGTCCCGCCCTGACCCAGGCCCTGCTGGCTCAAGCTTGCCCGGGCTTCGAGGAGGCTGTTGAAGGAGTGCGCTTCATCGCCAACCATATGAAGAGCGAGGATGATGATCAGAGTGTAAGTATAACGCTAAGGCCCTTTTTTGCATCTATGTCATTGTGATTAGCTAACTGTCCGAGGTGTCTGATGACATTACTGGTTGACTTAGGACTTTTTAACCTTGCTAGTGATGAAAGATGGACCTAGCCACCTCGTAAGGTCAAACAGACCTTCACAGTTGTACTTGTCTACATTTTAGTCATTTGTTGTTTTTACCAGTGACCTTTTATTAAACCCCATGAGTTGAAAAGTAGGACCGGAACTTCAAGGGTATTACAAGGAGACATGTTGAGCCCTACTAGCATTAGCGTTTATGTCATTGTGAATATTAAATTACCTGACGTATCTTTTGACATCACAGGTTAGCTCTGTTTTACCCTTGCTAGAGAAGAAAGATAGAAGTAGCACCCTAGTAAGGTCAAACAGACCTTCAGGGGTGTACTTGTTGACATTTTTTCCATTTGTTGCCTTGACCAATGGCTTTTTGTTAAACCCCATGAGTTGGAAAGTAAGACCAGACCTTTATGGGTATTACAAGGGGACATGTAAAGCCCTACTAGCATTAACATTTACTTCATGGTGAATAGTAACTACCTGGCGTATCCTTTGACACTGCAGGTTGACTTGCGACAGGTTAACTGTTTTACTCTTGCGTGGGAAGAAAGATTGAAGTCGCCATCTTGTAAGGTCAAACAGACCTTCACAGTTGCACTTGTCGACATTTTAGTCATTTGTTGTTTTGACCAGTTACCTTTCATTAAAACTCATGAGTTGAAAAGTAGGACCAGACCTTCATGGGTATTACAAGCGGACATGGAGAACCCTACTAGCATTCGTGTTTCTTTCATGGTGAATAATTATTTCATGGTGTCAGCGACTCTGTTTTTACCCTTGCTAGTGAAGAAAGATCCACGTAGCGATCTGGTAAGTTCAAGCAGACCTTCATGGGTATCCTTGTTGCTATTTTTCCTTTTGTTGTGTGGCCTTTTATAGCAGATGAAAATCAAGACCGGGTCTTTATGTGCAGAAAGCAGACATGTTTATCGTTGACATTTTTGACATTACAGGTAAACTAGTGACTCTGTTTTACCCTTGCTAGTGAAGAAAGATAGAAGTAGCTACCTAGTAAGGTCAAACAGGCCTTCAGGGGTTTACTTGGTGACATTCTTTTTTTCCATTTGTTGTGTTGACTAATGGCTTTGTATTGAACCCCATGAGTTGAACAGTAAGACCAGAACTTTAAGGGTACAATGAGTGAACATTTCGACCACTTCTAGCATTAGCGTTTATTTCATGGTGAATCGTAAACTACCTGACGTATCCTTTGGCACTGCTGGCTCAGCGAGCGACTCTGTTTAACACTTACTAGTGAAGAAAGATCGACGTAGCCATCTAGTAAGGTCAGACAGACCTTCAGGGGTGTTCTTGGTGGCCTTGTTTCCAGTTGTTGTGTTGACCAGTGGCCTTCTCTTAAACACCATCAGTTACAAAGTAAAGCCAGGCCTTTACCGGTAAAACAAGTGGACGTGTCACACCTGATGAATTACCAGCAGAGAAAAGAGACATTTGAAGCCAAAAAGTAGTACCAGCTATTTAGATTTCCCCACTCAGTTCCATCCACTTCTTCACCGGTGGAACCCAAGAAGCTCACTAGTTAACCGGATAAGCCTTCTTTCACCTCACATATTAACCACAAAATTCACAAAATCTTCCAGTCATACTTCTCAAGGTCTTTTTCAGCATTGTTAAATAGGTCTGATTCAAACACTAGGCAAGAGGACTCTGTTTTTTTAACTGGAACAAATATTAAAATGTTTATTTTTGTCCTCAAGAGACCAACTATTAAATAGCAATAAACTGATTAATAATGTCGCATTTTCCAAATGACAAAATAACCCCTGGAGGCTATCAGAACGATGAGAAAATGCAGCGGTGGGACGTTTTCAAGACCCCAGTCACCGATACGACCGGCCGATAATTTCGGGCCGGCCGATCCGGCTCTCGCCGCTCCGTCCCTCCAATAAATCATCCTTGATCCCGCCCTGCGAAGATGAATCGCCTCATCTATTAGCAGTGTGTCACCATGCGGTGCAGATGTGTATCAGGTTGGATGGAGGCGCCAATCAGACGTTGGGAGTTGGAGACGGTTACGGTGATGCAGCGTGTAATTATAGCAGCCACGTGACGGCGGTGTGGAGCGTGAGTACGGCGGAGGAGGAGGAGGAGGAGGAGGAAGAGGAGGAGGAAGAGGAGGAGGAGGAAGAGGAGGAGGGGCCACGGTGGCGTGTTTCACCGCCTCCCCTCCGGGCGTCCCGGGAGACGAGGCTCGCCGCCCGGAGTGGAAGCGACTGACACTGTGGAATTAACAGCGGGCTGTTATTCTGTCTGTCATGGCTGCCGTTGCCATGACAACCTACTTTCCCCTCTCCCGGCTCATCCTCCACCACCACCCACCGTTGTCATCATGCAGGTTTAAATGTCTCTGCCCTCCATCATCGTGTTGTCTCCCACACAACTCTCCTCACTTCCTTCTCTCCTCTCCTCTTTTCATCACTTCCTTATTTCCTCTCCTCTCCTCACTTCCGTCTTTCCTCTCCTCTCTTTTCATCACTTCTCTATTTCCTCTCCTCACTTCCTTCTTTCCTCTCCTCTCCTCTCCTCTCCTCTCCTCACCTCCTTCTTTCCTCTCCTCTCCTTTCAACACTTCCTTATTTCCTCTCCTCTCCTCACATCCTTATTTCCTGTCCTCACTTCCTTCTTTCTTCTCCTCTCCTCTCCTTTCATTACATCCTTCTTTCCTCTCCTCACTTCCTTCTTTCCTCTCCTCTCCTCTCCTCTCCTCTTCTTTCCTCTCCTCTCCTCTCTTTTCATCACTTCCTTATTTCCTCTCCTCACTTCCTTCTTTCTTCTCCTCTCCTTTCAACACTTCCTTATTTCTTCTCCTCTCCTCACATCCTTATTTCTTCTCCTCACTTCCTTCTTTCTTCTCCTTTTCTCTCCTCTCCTCTCCTCTCCTTTCATCACGTCCTTCTTTCCTCTCCTCACTTCCTTCTTTCCTCTCCTTTCCTCTCCTCTCCTCTCCTTTCATCACTTCCTTCTTTCCTCTCCTCTCCTCACATCCTTCTTTCCTCTCCTCCCCTCTCTCTTTTCAAATCCAATCACCTTGTCCCGTCTCCTTCCATCTTCTCATCCATCATCTCCCCTCTTCCCCCTCCTCCTCCTCCTTGGCAGCTCTCCTCTCCTCTCCCATTCCATATCATGTCATCTTGTCTTGACTCCCCCCTTCTTCTCACCCATCATCTCCCTCCTCCTCCTCCTCCTCCTTCTCTGGCGTCCAGACCTCATCAGAGCTGTGTGGCAGCCGTAGCCTCCGATCATATTAACCCTTTCACCTCCATTAACCCCCTCGCCGTCCAGCAGGGGAGACTAAAAAAAACCTGACGCCCCCTCGCCTAAGTCTGTCTGTCCGTCTCTCTCTCTCTCTCTCTCTCTCTCTGTCCGCCTCCTTGACAGGTGAGCGAGGACTGGAAGTACGTCGCCATGGTGATCGACAGGCTCTTCCTGTGGATCTTCGTGTTCGTCTGCGTGTTCGGCACGATGGGCATGTTCCTGCAGCCGCTCTTCCAGAACTACACAGCCAAGACCATCAACATGCCTGGCTGACCAATCGGAGACCTGGGAGGAGAAAAAAAAAAAACAACCTCTGATGGACAGACCAGGAGGAGTGCGTGTGTGTGTGTGTGTGTGTGTGTGTGTGGGGTGTGTGTGTGTGTGTGTGTGTGTGTGGGGTCCGGTGATTTCGTGGCACGTTCGGTGTTCGGGTTGTTTTTTTTTTCGTGTCCGTACGAAAAACCGGCACCGGGACCGGGAAAGGAACAGCAACGGTTAACTTTGAAGGAACCCTTTTTTTGCAACAAATTATTGTATGGACGAGGGTCCAGATACCCAACGGACTTTCCACCCCCATCTATTTCTTCCAGAGGACAGGGATGACCTGACCTCTTGATCGACGGCGGACATTGCACGCCTTTGCCGCCGCCACCAACGCTGCTGGGTTTTGGTCGGGGGCGTTCTGTGTGATTGA
>CAAKHD010005767.1:12734-33677 GCA_901007705.1 Fistularia tabacaria
CACAGCAACCAGTGCAGAAGAAAAAAAAAAAGAAATTGTGGGGGGGGGGGGGGGGGGGGGTAATCGGGCTCGAGGTGTCGTCATGGCGATGACTCATCTAGGGGTTTTTAGGAGGTTGGAAAACACAATTCTGCCACCCAGTCACGTTCGAATGTTTAAAGTCAACTTCTTCAGAAAATTATATAAATTTTAAATAAATTGACAATCAATCTTGCTTCATATTATTATCAAATTCTCTATGTTTTAAAGTAATTTATCTGCAGTTTCCTGACATATGAAATAAATAAATAATCCAAACAAGTACATACATAATAAATGAATATATATAATTTTGATATAAATTCTACTTTTTTTTTTCAAATCTTGTTTTATCACACACACGATGTTTTCAAGCAAAGTTAGCCACATTTTTTCGATTTTTTTTTTTTTTTTTTTTTTTGTTTTTGGGAGGGATTTTTTGAAGCAAGATAAATTTAGAATGAATGAGTGAATGAGTAGACAAATACGTAAATAAATAAATAAATAAATAAATAATTGAATAAAACAACTTTTGATCAATGCAACGTCCTCATGCGGGGACAAAGTAAAAGTTTTTGACAGTTTTTTTTTTTTTCCACATCGTGAGCCACGTCTTACGCCTGACTTCCTGGTTGATAGCATTGTAGCTTGCTAGAAATAGCTAATTGGATTGGCATTGCATGCATATCTGCATTAATACATATATATATATATATATATATATTTTTATGATATTTTTTTTTCATTTTGTCACTTATGTTTGTTTGTGTTGTCATTTTTATTGTTTGTATTTTGTTGTTTCTTTTAACCCTGTATTTTGCATATGCATGCAATGCTAATCCAATTAGCTATTTCCTTGAGCGTTAAGTAAGGCGCCTCAAATTTCATGTATTATTATTATTATTATTATTGTTAGCATTATTATTATCATTTTATCAGAGCGGGATGGCTTGTCCTCATTGCGATCGGTGTGATTTGCACTCCCTGCCAATAGAGGGCGCCGGACCGAGGCTTCCAAGTTAAAATCTGAGTTGGGAAAAAAAGCCCCGAAAAGAGGAAAAAAAAATAGCTGAGTGTGTGGCAGAGGGTGTGCGTGGAACTTGGCGGCGGGCTAAAGATGCGTGGTGGTCGGTGAGGCGGGGGGGTCAGCGGCGCCGGTTGACGTCAAGGAAGCATCCCCCACCGAGGCGCAAATGTGGAAAAACAACCCACCCTGAAAACCTCGATAAAAGCTAAAATAAATGAAAAAAAAAGCACAGCGCGTAGATGATGCAAACACACACACACACAGACACACACACATACACGGTGGTCATATCCTCTGACAGCGGCGGCCATTAAAGCTTGATGTGATGTGGAAGCGCGAGCTCCAGGATTAGCTTTTACCAGAGGTGCCGCAGACTCCGACAAGACAGGAGGAGGCAACAACAGCAATCGCCTGCTGCTAAGTGCAGTAATAAGCAGTGTCATGCACACACACACACACACACACACACACACACACACTCATATACTAACATACATGCGTACATGCGCCCACTGTCAAGGATATAAGTGGGGTGGGAGGGGTGAATTATTAAATCTGCCTGGACGGTGATTTTAAAACGTCAAGGGGACGTTTGGGGTTTGAAAGAGACGCGAGGTAAAATTTGATTTAAAAAAAAAAAAAAAAAAAAAAAGTTGAAAGAAAACTGTTTTGAAATGCGGCGGCGTGACAAAGATCGAGGCCGGAAGTGAAGCCATGAAAAATAAATAAAATAGAAATGAATAAAAAATAATAATGGCAATAATAATATTCAAGTCAAAAGCAAAGATGCTAATTCATTATTACTAGAATAGCTTGAAAAAAATTGCACAATTGCATAGTTTTTTCTCCTTTTTGCAGCACTTTGATGGAAACTGCTTTATATATTTTTTTTTTTCGTAATATTTTTTTATTCTCCATCACATTTCCATTCTGATGTTAAAGGTAATTATTTTTACCACTGTTAGCTTCACAGAGTTGCTGTTAATCGAAGGCCCTTTCCAAAAAAATATCACTGACCTTGACAACATGGACACTGAAAATAATCCAGAGGGAAAATCTGATTTGTTTTGTGTGAGCGAGCGGGACGGCACGTTGGCGCAGTGTTTAGCAAGAAGGTCTCCGGTTCGATTCTGACAGGGAATTGCAGACTGTTAGCCTTTAGCTTGACGGTGTGAGCCGCGTGCTTCTTCTTTCCTTTGGGTCGCCACGGCCAATCCTCTGCCTCCTCTTCTGTCACACCACCTAACTTCATGTCCTCTTTCACTCCATCCTCCCTCGCGACCTCTTGCCCGGTAGTTCCAACCTCAGCATCCTTCTATCCAGATCTTCACCATCCCTCCTCTGTCCAATTATCTCGGTCTTTGTCTTCAAAACACCTAACGTGTGCTGTCCCTGTGATGGACTCACTCCTGATCCTATCCATTCACCTGCCTCCAAAAGAGAACATCCTCATCTTCACCTCTGCTTCCTGTCCCAAAAGCATACAAGTCCGCTGGTCTCACCGCTGTCTTGTGCAAGAAAGGTGCAACCTTTGTCCCAGATCTCCACTATCCCTTCTCTATCCACGTCTGAAACATCTCAGTCTGACTTCATCTCCAAAACACCTACCATGTGCTGTCCCTGCGATGGACTCCACATCATCATCTCTGCTTCTTGTCCCTAAAGCATACAACTCCGTGGTTCTATCCACTGTCTTGTGCACCTCTCAAGAAGTACGTCTCATTTATCACACTTTTATTAGCAGACCCAGAAGACGAATAACTTTGCTCGGGTTGCCCTGCGTTATTACAACCCAACCGGGTTCTGGAGGAAAAAAACAAACAAACAGATTGTTACCTCTGGAAACTATGGGGAATGGCTAGCAGTGACTTGAGAGCGTTCAAATCAGCCCAGGGTCACATACAGACAAGGGGCGCGACTTGATTGAAGAAAAAAAAAATCTATTTTGAGGCTTTGAAACCAATTAATCGAAACTGATCACATTTTAATCACAATCAAAAAAGACTTAACTTTGTTTGATGAGTAAATGAACGCACGTGACCTTTAACTTCAAACTATTCTCATCTCTACTCTTCATCTCTACTGCCTCCAACTGTGCTTCCTGTCTTCTCCTCAGTGTCTCTTAACCAGAAAACATGGCTGGTCTCAACAGTATCTTCTCCACCTTTCCTTTCTATCTGGCTGATACTCTTATATCACCCCTGACTCTTTTCTCCACTTGTTCCAACCTGCATGCAAAGTTAACATCACTTCCTCTCCACACTCTCCATTGCTCTGGACTGTTGATCCCAAGTACTCAATAGCCTCCACCTTCTTTATCTCTACTCCCTTTAACCTCGTAGTTCCAGTTGGGTTCGCACATGTGTGCTTTCTTGCTGGATCTTACCGTCATCCCTCTCCTTTCCAGAGCATACCTTCACATTTTCTTCAACTGCTCCCTGATTTTATGATCCCTCACAGTCTTGTCTGCAAACTTAATGACTATTCCTGTCCAGCCTCATCTGTCAGCCTGTCCATCACCATAGCAAACAAGAAGGGGCCTCAGAGCTGATCCCTGATGTAGTCCCATCAGACTACCCGACGTCTTACCTCACTGTCTTAAAGCCTCCATACTTGTAACTTTCTGGTGTTAGCAAAAGGCATACTTTGTCTGGATGTTATGGGAAAACCTGTTTTCATCAAAATTCATTGTTTACTACTACCAGCCCCCCCCCCGTTCAGCACTTTGGGTTCCCAGTTTGAACCCCGTGGGTTCTCCACATGTGGGCTCCTAGCGGGGCTAACCGACATGGTCCATTGGAGTGAATGGTTGGCTCGCTTTGTGTCGCCTATGATTGACAGGTGACGTCTCCTGGTGCAGTATATGTAGTATATGCAGTCCAAATAGTGGATAGCGGATGAACGTCTATGTACCAGTACTACAAACTACTAGTATTTGTATCATAAAAAAGCTGGTATCACGATACATATTTTTACTACATAACTGGGAATTAAATGAGTCCAGGTTTCCGGGGTGGGGGGGGGGGGACTCCTCAACTTGCGCCGCATAATGTTGCCTTAATCAGCGAGGCTAACATTTCCGACTCCCTGTAAATAATGCTAATGTGATATTTCCCACCTGAATATGCAAACGAGGCCGCAGTTGCAAAGTCCCCCCCCCCACCCCCCCCCACCAAAGCATGAATACCGTTACAAACCGGCTCGGTGTGGAGGGGTTGGGGGGGGGCAACATAAAAGCAGGTGTAATGAGTCTGATTTAAATGACTTATTAAAGCGCCGCGTCTGAGTAGCAAAACAAGATGTAGAACACAAAACAGACGCGATAGACGGCGATAAGACGCCGATGTTCAAATTAGCGAGCTAACGCTACATTTACCTCTGCGTTCGAGAACGGCGCACCGCTCGATACACGCCCGCGGCTCTTTCTGACTAAACGCGACCTGCCGTCAACTCCTGGGCCGATGAATATACATATTATTTCCAGATCAGTCGCTCCAATCATGGTTTATTGTCAGGAGTTGGGACAAAAGGCCATCGCGCAGCCGATCCACTCGCGTCAGCCCGTGAAAGGGCATCTGATTGGATGCAAGAGAGTCTCCGCAATCTGTTGACCTCCCGGCCGACCCGCCGCCGCTGCCGCCGCATCGCCACCGGCTGCGCACAAATCAAATTCCCACCCGTCATTTCATGATGAAGAACAGTAATTATAACTTTTTTTCGTGCGTGTGTGCGAACAATAACTAAAAGCTTTTTTTTTTTGCTCTGGGGCGGCAGCGGCGGCGAAGCCACATCATTTACGGTTCGCCTGATGGTCGAGTGCAGGTTTTTCAGGTGGGAGAATCAGGTCGCCGGGGTTAAACCATTGTTCAGAACCAGGGAGCAACAAGTCGGAGTAGGAGCAGGCGTGTTCGGTACTTCGTCTGCACCCAACTTTCTTCTCTTTTCGAGGCCATGTAACTGAAATTCAGTTGCAGATACTGACCGATGGGAAAGAGGGGTCGGGGGGCGCTGTCCATTATACATTGAATCTTTATCAAACTAGCGATTAGCGCTTATGCCTCACAGCAAGAAGGTCCCCGGTTGGATTCACAAACAGCGGCCTCTCTGTGTGGCGTCTCCATGTTCTCCCCGTGTCCGCGTGGGGTTCCTCAGGGTTCTGCGGGTTCCTCCCACTGTCCAAAAACATGCAGGAGGTTCAAAAGAGATCCCCAAGTTGGGCCTTGTGAATGAAAGAGTGAAAGATTGTGTGTCTATATGAGGCCTGAATGAGTGAGTGAATGCTAACATCTCTCTATATGATGTATGAATGAGAGGGGCAAGACTTGTATGTATCAGATGTGTGTATCAGGCTGTTTCTCTATATGACCTGTGAAAGAGGGGGGCAATACTTGTATGCCTCCATATGACAAGGTAATGATCGAGTCAATGGTTGTATGTCCCTATATGTTGCCTTGTGATCACCTCTCATCCGATGACAGCGCCCCCTGCAATCGAGTGCGGGGTAAGCAGTAAAGAAAATGTATGAATGAATGGACACAAAACTCACAACAAAGATCAATACGGTATTTCTGATGACTCGAATCCAAATATCAGCTTCCTCCAATTTCTGAAAGATAATTGATTATTTTGCCCTGAAATTTGACTGATAGTTTCTCTTAAGTACCAAAGCATGGGTGCCACATCACGGGGCGGAGCCTAAATCGATGTCCGTGACTGCCGCTTTATGTCACACGATGGAGGTGAAACTGTTAGGACAGCAGACAACGTTAATATTTCCGTGGAGCAAAATGGCTAAAGGCGTCCAACGCTAACATCGGGTTTGGCTACCCGAGCTCCCTCTGTGTTGGCTATAATTAGAAAATATAAAAACAGTCTCATCAGTCAGGAAAAAGGTATGTGTGGAAAAACCACCCGACCAGCGCGGAGCCTTCGCTCTTATTTCCTACCCGTTGCTTTAGGTGCGGGTCGATTCATTTCACAGCTGTCATTCCGTCCTTTCTTCTTTTTTTTTTTTCTTTATTATTTTCTCTCCTTTCTCTCGCCGCGAAGCCTCCGGGGCAAGCTGCAACCTTGAGCCACTTCGGCGAGACTTTGTCTGTCACCTTCAAACCCAACCTCCCACTGCGGATCTGTACGAGGGCGTGCGCGCCCTTCGCCGCTCTCGCCGCCGTCGAGACCTGCGGGAGGGAATAACGAGCCGGGGAGATGCTAGCGGCAAGGCTGATATATATCTCTGACTGGTCTGCGTGGGGGCAGGGGGTCACCGTTATTGATCACTGCTGTGCTACCGTATGGAGCAGACGCCCACGTGGACCTGATTTTATACGAGTGTGCTGTTCTTTGTTGTGCCTTGTTGGTAAGAAGACTGTTGTAAACAACTTCAGCATCACTCTTAGTAATTGTTTAAGGACATCGGGTCTTTGGGCAGCTGAATCCTGCAGCTGCGAATTTCACCCTCGTGCTCGGGTACTTGACGAGCAGCTTGGTTCCTTGCTGAGCACCGGCCGCGCTTCATGCAGACGAGCCAAATAAAGCCCTTGGCCTCGTGCGAGGCCAGAATTTACATGGCAGTGCGTGAGGGATTAGCGCTGAGGCCTCTTCTTGTTTGCTGTGGTGATGAGCAGGGCGACAGATGAGGTTAGACAACGGTCGTCATGATGTTTGCAGACGACGCTGTGATCTATGGTAAGAGCAGGGACCAGGTGGAGGGCTATCTGCAAAGATGGATGTATGCTCTGGAAGGGAGAGGAATGGGGTTTGGCTGCAGCAAGACAGCATACATGTGTGTGAATGAGAGGAACCCAGGTGGACCAGTGAGGCGACAGGGAGTAGAGACAAAGGAGGTGGAGGATTTTAATTTCCTAGGGGTCACCGGTGGAGTGAAGTGAGGAAACGTGTTCAATCGGGCTGCAGCGGGCAGTAAAGGTGTCAGGTGTGATACAAGAGTGTTGGCCGGAATAGAAGGAAAGGTGTACAAGTAGGTGCTGAGAACAGTACATGTACACAGGAGGGATAGTGAAGGTCTGGGTCGAAGGATGCTGAGGTTGGACGTGCCAGGCAAGAGGTGTAGAGGAAGACCAGATTTATGGATGAACTACGGTTGTCACAGAAGAGCAGAGGTTTAGATTGAGATACTTGATTGGCTGTGGCAACCCCTGCAGGGAGCAAGCCAAATGTAAAGATGGTCCAAAGACTTTAATTAATCATCATAATGTCATTGATTCATTCATTAATTCTTTATAGCACTTATCCTGCACTCAGGGTTGCGGGGGCGCTGGAGCCTATCCCAGCTGTCATTGGGCAAGAGGTGTAGTCCACTCTGGACTATCGCAAGGCCACATATAGAGACATACAACATTTAGATACAACCATTCACCCTCACATTCACTCTTCTATGCCTTTTGGAGTCTTCAAGTCACATGACCAAAGGCCAGGTGACTTTTTTTTTTTTTACAAAAAAGTAAAAAAAAACAGAAAATTCAACCCTTTAGCAGAAAGCTAAAGACCGATGCTAACTCCAATTCCGATTTTAGCTGCTAATACACAGATGCACTCTTCCAAACCCTATAGCAGCTTAAAGCTAGTAGAAAGCTGAAGACCAATGCTAAATCCAATTCCGATTTTAGCTGCTACTAAGTCACTTTTCCAAGTGACGGGCGTTTGTCCTCTGAGGTTGAGCTATTTCAGCGCATTCCCCCGGACTCCAGATATTTGCCGTCACGTTCGGCGGTACAAATCGTTCCTTTTTGCCCCAAGAAACCGAAGAGCGAGCGGAAGCGTTCCCACCAAACACATGATGTCTGGCGTCCGTTGTTTACTCCCGCAGCTGCTCCCATACTTTCCGCCTTGCTGTTATCGAGAATAACGTTTGCTGTTCTCACATACTCGACATTCCATCCCCTCCGCCGCTCGTCTGTGCTGCCGACTCCCTCCGCTACCGGAGCGCAGAGAACAGGAAATTATTCCGCGGCGGTACGAGATGCGGCTCAGCCTTTTGTCCGATTCCTGGTTTTGTTAGCTAAATGTTTCGCTCCGTTTCAACCTGGTCACTTCTGCTACAACTACAACGTCTGTAGACACCTACTTGGCAGGTTGCCTTGACGACTCCAGTATGCCAGGGTGCTGCAACAAAAACTGAGAGTGACTTTTGCTGATTTAATTGGCCAACGTTAAAGTTAGCACATAATGGCTATCAACAAAAGCGAGCAGTACAGATTTATTTGGCCTTTTGAACCAACAGAAATTTAAACGGACGTAGATAATTGGAAACAAAGATGGCGGGTGGGTTTGGAAATGAGTGCGACCCGCATTAGCGTTGGTTCTGTTTGCAATCGACCCAGTTTAACATGATTTATTCCTCACGTTAGCTCAATGCTGATCAATAGCACTAGGCAAGCAATGACATTCACTCATCCGTTCATTAGCTGTAGCACCACAAAGGGGGATACATGTAGGGGCATACAACAGTTCACTCTCTCATTAATTTATTTTTTCGCTCAGATTATACTTCATGCTTTGACACTTCAGAGTTTATTTTAGTCTACTTTATTTCTATATTTATTTTTAGCTTGTCACTGTTTTGTCCTTGTCTGTCGTGCTGCTGCTGCAAAACAATTTCCCGATCATCTCATCTCATTCACCAGTCAGGAAGGTACGTGCAACCATTCACTCATTCATAATTCGTACAGAGACATACAAGCGGTCAATCACTCATTCACACTTCATATGGAGACATACCACTCACTGACTCACTCACTCATTCATTCATGTCTAATATAGAGATTCACTCTCCCAGTCGAACATCATGGAAACAAACAACCGTTCACCCCCTCATCCACACATAATATAGAAACATACACCAAACACTCTCTCATTCACACTTATAGAGACATTCAACCATTCACTCATTCATTCACAAGTCATTTCGTGATATACAGCCATTCATTCCCATATCATATGGAGACCTCCAACTATTCACTCACTCATTCACACTTATAGAGATGGTAAACCATTCACTCATTCCTTCATAAGTCATAAAGGGACATGGAGCTTTTAGCTCTGCTCTATATTAGCTCTTTCCCATGTCACGTAGAGATGTACAACTACTCACTCACTCATTCACGCTTCATCATATAGAGACAAACCACTCATTCACTTATTCATGTCTCATCTCGAGCTATGCAACCATTCACCCTCTCTTCCAAACATCATTTTGAAACATGCACAATTCACTCTCTCATTCAGGCGTCATATAGAGAAATACAACTATTAATTCACTTATTCATACCTACAGAGACAGTAAACCACTCACTCATTCACACATCATATAAAGATATTAAACTATTCACTCATTCATTCACATGTCACATGGAGACCCACAACTACTAACTCGATCGCTCACTTCATATAGAGACGTACCACTCATTCACTCATTCATGTGTCTTATAGAAGCTATACAACATTCACTCACTCATTCACACTTATAGAGACATCAGACCATTCACTCATTCATTCACATGTCACAGAGACATACAACTATTCACTCACTCATTCACTTCCTATAGAGACGTACCACTCACTCATTCATGTCTCATAAAGAGTTATACAACATTCACCCTCTCATTCAATGATCATATGGAGACACGCAACCATTCACTCTCTCATCCACACATCATATAGAAACATATACCATTCACTCTCTCATTCAGACGTCATATAGGGAGTTATAAAACCATTCACTCATTCATTCACAAGTCATATAGTAGTATCAAACTTTTAACTCTTTCCCATCTCGTATAGAGATGTACAACTTTTCACTCATTTACACATCACATAGACGGTAAACCATTCACTCATTCATTCAAAGGTCATATGGAGACATACAACTATTCATTCATTCCCACTAATAGAGACTGTAAACCACTCACTCATTCACAGGTCATGTAAAGACAAACAACCTTTCACTCATTCATTCACACTTGTAGAGACAAGAAACCATTCACTCATTCATTCACACATCATATTGAGACATACAACGATTCGTTCACATTCACACGGCCCAATTTGGGGTCTCCAGTGAACCTTCTGCATGTTTTTTGGACTGTGAAGGGAACCCGGAGAACGTGGAGAAAGCGCTAACCATCTAGCCGCTCAAGCAATAACAGCAACAACAACTTTTAAATAGTTATTCAAGCATATTTGCAGTGCAGCCCATTCATTTTGAGTTTATGTGACTTGTTTTCCTTGCCTTTTTTAACCCCATGCACGACTTCGGAGCCATATTTTACCCCCCCCCCCCCGTCGGGGGCAAATTCACCCGGGCGAGAAGGCAGGACTCCGGGAGCCCCCATTATTCTACTTTATCGTTCCGCTTTGCTCCGACGATCAACTTTACTTTCGGAAAAAAATAGAATAAACAAAAAAAACTGACTGCAGCAGAGACCTATAATAATTCAACTGACCGGCCACTTTGAAGAGGCGCCGCAGTGACTCAGCCCTCTTATCGCCGCCATCTTCGGATGGCATCGTCTGAAAGAGGCTGTTTTTTCGCTGCGCGCCGCGGTCGACGACATCCTGAAAAATTGGATTTCTGTGGGAACGCAGCCTTGGATATTTATGATTTTTTTTTTATTTTTTTTTTATTATTATTTTCTTTAACTCCCTGTTTTTTTCTTCTCTCGGGTTAAATACCTGACTGGGGTTTTGTGACCGAAGAAAGTTCGGAATAAAAACAAAAAGGCCGGTAGGGTCGCGGTGGCTTCAGGCTACCCCGGCTCTCAACTCTAGAACTGCGAGCGGAGCTTCGGAAATTGCCATCGCCAACTCGCAGGCAGTGTTGTGAACGTAGCAGTCATTCATTCATTCATTCATTCATTCATTCATTCATTTAGGATGCCTTCCTGGATGGAGTCTCCATGTTGTTTTCTTCCCTAGTTTCTTGCTGAGTGCAGAATCAGCAGTATGAATGAATGGATGGATGGATGAATGAATGAATGAATGAATGAGAGATTTCAGTCAAAAGAAAAGCTGCTAATTCAATATTCCTTGATCACTTGGAAAATTGTTTATATATATTATAAGGTTCCTGGTTGAATTCTGCCAGAGGCTAATTGCAGACTCTAAATTACCCAGACGTATGAATGAGTGAATGATTTAGCTGCTAATTCAATATTCTTCTATCACTTAGAAAATGAGTATTTGTACTACTAGTTTTGGATTTGTGGTTGTTGTTGTTATCTTGGTTTTAATTAGAGAGTGAATGCATGAATGGATGAAGGAATAATTTTTTTTCAGTTTCATGGTCTCCCACCTGTGTTTGTGCAGGACGTTGATGGAAAAGAGGCGTATAAATGAAATCAAATCATTATTACAGTTATTATTATAAAAATTATTACTGTCCTTATTATTCCTGTTCTGTGGCTAATGCTGATTTTTCATTGAAATGTTGCTACAGTTTGAGTTGCCGTTATATCAACGGCCTTTTTTCGACAAAAGATTATTGACCTCGATGAAGAAGCAACCAAACATAGTCGAGAGGGAAAGTGCGAGGCCGAATGATTATTTGTTTAAGTGGCTTTGGCTTGGTTGTTGTTTTTGTCTTGGTTCAAATTAAAGAATGAATGAATAATGGATGATTTTCTTTTTTCAATTTTGTCTTGACGTACTCTTGATTCTTCTGTTTTTTTCCAGCACTTTAATAGACAAGCGCTATTTGAATCAAATTCGTTCCGATGCTAATGCTAATTTTTCATTCAAATCATGCTACGGTACGAGTGGATGTCGAATCAACTGCCTTTTTCGGGGACAGATCGTCGATGAAGATGAAACCGAAGATAGTAGACAGTGGAACTGTCCAGGCTGAGTACTACTTTTATAAGTATTGGCTTGTGGAGCAGAACAGGGGGCGTCATGGTAGCGCAGCCGCTAGCGTTAGTGCTTTAAAACAAGAAGGTCCCTGGTTGAATTCTGCTAAGGGCTAATTGGAGACACTATATTACCCACGAACGAGTGAATGGTTGTATGTCCGTACACTCGATCAAGCGTGAACCCCGCCTTTAGCGCCATGACAACGAGGATGAATGCTAAATATGTACATAATGAATGAACGAACGAATGAAGGAGTGAACGTCCAGCGCAGACCTATCATTAATGCTAATTTGGCCTAAATCTGAACACGCTGGAGGTCTGCATGTCTGAGATGCAGCTCCAGGATGTATTTGGGATGCCAGTGCTGTCTGGTCTCTGCTTCCCGGGGTTGTAAAGACTGATTTGAATCCGACTCGGCGTAATATTCAATGAGAACTTTAACTTTTCCGCCGCAAAAACGGCCGCGGAATAACTAAAATGGATTGTTTTAGGACCGGAATTTTATCGTCAGTATCTGGCCCGCTAAAAAAAAAAAAAATTGGGACGGATGTGCGCATTTAACTACCTTTTTTACTCCACGGGGAGTGTGTGTGTCCATGTGTGTGTGTTCAAGGTCAAGGTTTCGTTTTATTTACCTCCTTCGGGAGGGATTTGTCTCCGAGCGAGGGACGGCCGCATACATGAATACAAACAATCATCCATCACATATAAACACCACGTACAACATTAGTGCATGACGCCCCGTCGTCCCCATTTATCCTATCATCCGATTGGTCGTTCACGGTGATTAACCCGATGAATTTATTATCTTGTATCCTCGGACAGATTTTGCTAAGGCCCAGTACATGCAGGGGGAGGGTATTTTTTTGAGATTGTTTCACTATCTTTTCAAATATTACCCGAGGGCAGTTCGGCGGCACGGGCATACCAATCCCATTAATCTAAAGATCAGATTTTTTTTAATTGATCTGTCAGGTTACCGGACCAGCTGGCGACCCGTATCTCGGTACAGGTTCTATATTCTATAGAAAAAAAAAAAAGTGGATTCTCAGGTGTATTTTTCTACTTTTACTCTCTACATGCATTTGCACTCGCAGATATTTATAGGTGACCTTCTCGATCTCATTATTTTTTATCCGAATTTGATGCTGTCTCCTATAGACGCGGGATGTGTCGCCTTTTTTTACAAACATTTCGGCGCGGAAACACAGATTAGCTCAATGGCTAATTCAGTCATCAGCTACAGTGGCTACAGGAGGCTAACCCTCGCCGGTGACCGGTCATTCACGGAGATAAAACAAACCATTCACCCTCTCATTCTCGCATCTGGAAAGTTTACGGTCCCCGGTGGACCCACTGTGTGGGGGTGATGTGCGACAAACGAGTACCAGCTGGAGTGAAGGGAAAGGTGTACGAGACATTTGGGACGGGAGGTGGCGGAGATGAAGATGTTGGGGTCGGTTTGGGTTCATGGCTGCTGAGGCACTGACTTCATCACAATCACAATCAGCGGCTCTTGGCAAATTTTGGGATTGCTCGGCGCAAGAAACTAGCAACACACATACTTTTGTTGACAAAAAAACACAGTAAATTGGAAATATAGTTCATGTAGCAAAAGTGTTTAAATATTTGAATATTTTGATAGTTTTATTCTTTAGTTTTTTAAATATTTTGTTTTTAGCAATATGGTCTTAGTGCAGAGCCCGCCAGCAGTCGGCCGTCATTGCGTATTCTACGCTGAGGCTCAACAGACCGCGGCCTCACCGCACGTCTCTTCTCAGTATTTGAACAGTAAATGTGAAAATCCAGCGATTTTGAATAAAAAAAAAAACAATCTGGTGAAGTTAAATGAAAAATACCATTATAGTACAAATCACTGATAAATATAACCATTGAATGATCTTTATTATTTTACATTTTTTGTACTTTCCGAGATTGGCAAGTGAGGCACGGCCTCTCCTGCCTCCCCTGACTCCACGACACCGGTTGGGGTTCTCTTCGGGAGTGACGAGGACGGGTTAGGATCGGGGATGAGTCCGTCAGAGGAGGCAAAACACGTTAGACGATTTGGAGATAAAGTCAGACTGGGATGTTTCGGACATGCACAGACGAAGGACAGTAAATTGGTGGGATGCTATAGTTGGAACTCCCAGTGGAGGACGTCTCGGGAAAGACCAAAGATTTATGGACGGACTGAAAGAGGGCATGAAGCTAGAGAAGGGGATACAGAGAATAGGGGTAGATGGAGTTGGTTCACAGTGGGAGCAGCCTAAAGGAACGCGGAGCCTCTTGTATGTTTTTGGACTCTAGAAGGAAACTGGAGAGCTGAAGGAAACCCATGCAGAAATGGGGAGAACATGCAAACTCCGCACGGAGGGCCGGAAATCCAACCAGGGTCCTATTGCTAACCCATGCGCCACCACTTGCGAGCAACGGAGCAAATCTTATGGAATTGCACTTGAAGTAGAGGACCGAATGACGCGTTGGTATGTGTCCACGGTTTAGAGGCGCCAGAGTGGAAAGGTGAACTGGGAAAGTGTCTGCGTCGGGTGCGGGAGTCTGCTGAGATGCAGTCTGGGAAAGTTTGAGGACGGATGAAGCACATCCATCCTCCCGGCCAATGGCAGCAGGTCCCAGATACCCAAGTCACTTCCAGACGGGAATTTTGGGGCCATTGTTGAAGGCTATCTACATACTTTCTTTTTTCTAGAGGTGGCGAGAAGAAGAACCAAGTTCCCTCTGGCCTTCGACATTTCAGTCCTCATTGGCCCCGCCCACTGCAGCACACGTCATGTGCGCTAAGCATCGTGGGACTCTGAGAGAAACAAGGACAACAACAATGGTGACAATGGTAGAGAGCAAGACAGTCGTGCAAGTGAACATTTCACGTTGATCGTTGCGCGGGTGCCAACAGGTCTTACGATCAATGTCCCTGCGTTAGCTTTATCTGTGCGCACCGTTTGGTCTTTGCTAATTTGTCCCTAAGGTAACGACGTCTTTTGCAGCAGAGGCCCTCCTCTTTGTACAATGCACTGGCGACCTCTTGCCAAGAAATACTAGCCATCAGCGTGTCTTTATACGTCTTACTAGATGTTAAGCATACATGGTCATACTTCCTCATCGCCGCAACTTGCTCACCTGGAAAAGCGGGAACACTCCTGCCCTTCGTTCAGATTTCTGGCCAATCACGCAACAGACCCTTTTAGAACTGTAGGGACTTTTTGCAGTTCCCTTTTTTTATTGCCTTCAGACAGCATATGAACCGGGACCTCAGTTCCTAGAACCGTCTTAGCGCCTGCTCCGAGGCGGGGTCTTTTTCCGATTCCATGCAACGTAGCTACTTGCTGATTGGTAGAACTCATAGGCCATTTTTAAAAACCATGGTGCCACTGGTTGGTTGTTTTTTTTTTCTTGTGAAGAAATGGACAGAACCAGAACCGTGGTTCCTCACTGCCTGTGAAAATTGAAAAACTAAAAGGTTCACCCAGAGGAGGAGGAGGAGGAGGCGGCCAGTTCCTGGAATGAAATCCGAGCTGGACACTTCTTAGAACTGTTCTGTTTAGAAAAAAAGTGGCTAATGAGTACGTGGAGCCCTTCAGGACGAGAGGAACCAAGCATGCAGAAAAACAAAACAAACATTTTCAGGCAAAAAAATTGTGGATTTTCAGATTTAGTTTGTCAAACATATCCTGTGGATACAATTTTGTGGATAATTTGATTGTGGCACCCTGACAGGGAGAGGGTTGGGTGACGGACTGGGTCTTAACCCACAATGCCGGCCGGGCGCCTGAAATGCTCTTTAGACCTTCTTTTTTAAGAACTAGAATTTAACAGAATTCTGAAGTTGGCCGAGAGTCTTGTCATGGTGCGGAAGTCGAGTTCAGAGAACTTGAGAGGGAAGTCGGAGTCACCTCGCCGGACGACCGTAAGGTCATCGGACATGCACTTTCTAGGACGTTAGTCCGACCCCCTTCTTTTTCTATTTTGCTTCTACCCCAGCCGTTTTTATTGGTCTCATAGGTAACCCTGATTTGAATGGAGGCTTCAAGTTATGCTCTTTTTCCCTTGAGCCAACCAAATGGCTCAGGAACATCGTTACATTGGTGTCTCAACATCATATTTACCTTTCCAGGCCCTTGTACTGGGAACTATACTTGGGATGGAAACATTTTGTCACGTATGCTATCTCTCAGGTGGCTATGCTCGGGTAGGACGGTTGTCGGTCATAGGTTAGCCTCGCGCGCCGCAAACACGCGATGATTGTCATATGTCGGCTAATGTAAAGACTACTTGTCGGCATGTGGAATTCGGCAAGGAAAAACGGACCTCAGCTGGGGAGATCATTTGAAAACGTACAAAATGAAAAAAAAAATTAGTCGTTTCAATTTCTTCTATCTAGTGGTCCCTTAAGATACAAATTAAATTCATTCCAGAAGCGGGTTCGTATGTTGATATTTTTTTGGTATTTTAAATTAATTTTCCCCATCTAAAACTAACAGAAAACAAATGAATCGGTTGGTCCATATCGTGGATGCATTGCGATTATATTCACGTTCAATACGGGTTCCACGGACATCGCATTCATGCTTCGCTATTATTCATTTCCATTGAAAGCATCTTCTTTCTGCCTTCACCGCTCGCCTTCTTAGGGACAGGATAGGATAGCATAATACGTTATTGATCCCCATAGGGGAACTTCTTTTGTCGCAGTAGCGCAACAATAACAGTATCAAAAAAGATAGACAAAATATAAATAGGCACTAAACCATTAAAAGCAATATAAACAATCAAAAGACAGAAATTCTTAAATAACAAAAAAACAAAAAATATATATAATTTCATACATACACACACACATATATATGTATATAAAATAAACAAAAAAAATAAATTAAAAAAAAAAAATATATATATATATATATATATATATACATACAGTATATATATATATATAAATACACACATACAGGGGGACCATGATGATTATTAGAAATACACAAAATAAGCATAAAGATACAATATTATTGTACATGAGATACGAAAAAGACACCAGATATGAGTACTGTTCCAGCGACCCGGACGAGGTGGCCCAACCAAGGGATGCTGGAAGCTGCGAGGCCTTCTTCAAGGTGAGCAGCGCCAGTTCAGAAGTTGCGGCGCCGCTGTGAATTTAAATTTTCTCGCTCTCGCATTCGAATCATGACATTTTTCTCCTTTTTGAAGGATAAAATTAGCTCGAATCGCGCTTCGAATCTTCAAATCATGTGTGTAGTGATTCGTTTCTTTCGGGGACGCTGGATTTTAAATGTAAATGAAGGGGTTTTTTACAGATAACTCATTTTTCTTGAACAGGCGGGAACATTTTTTATAAGGTTCCACTCTTATCTCGGGTCTTTTGGATTCAACCGTGTGATTTTCCTAGAATCACTAAAAATGTTATTGTCAGTCCCCAAAAAAATAGCGGAGGGATGAGGCTTTTGTTGCGCACTAACGCTAGCGCTGTCGCATCTGCCCGAAACAGCGAGCGGGCGAGCGAATCACGACTTGAGTGTCAATTTCCGACTTGAAGAGCGGATTCATCGATCTGCTCGCCGACACGTTCGATGTCCTGAAGAGGGAAAAAAAAAAAAAAAAAAGAACACTCGAGCGAACTGGAAAAGGCAGAAAAGATAAAAATGAAACTATTTTGATCGATTCCGCGACGCCGTCAGAGGCGACATTCCTCTCCCGTCGACTCCCTCGTCATTTTTCTTCATTTGTTGCGATTGAATGGTGAAGCGGACGGCGGTTTTAGAAGCCAAGTATAAATAAATAAAATCACAGATGCTCTTTAATAGCCTCCGGAGGCGTTTAGCGTGAAGCGTATTGATATTTAATTGATCGCGCAACTTAGCATCACCGGCGACGGGAACGGAGGGCCGGTCTTTCGGCTCAGATTGCGCTCTTGTGCGCCGGAGCTTGTCAAATGGCCCCTCGGCGTTGACGACGGGAAAGATCGGTCACGCCGACGAAAATTTCGAGCGGTAAACAAACGCCCCCCCAATCATGGCCGCCTCTCCTGAACCCTGGCGGTCCGAGTGGTTGCGTCGGAACGACGTCGCGGGAACGTTACTCAATGGTTTCCGCACGAACGGCGCTAACGGCCAAAGAAGCTGTACGTCTGTTTGGAGACATAAAAACAGGGCTTGTGCTGTTTCATTCATTCATTCATTCATTCATTCATTCATTCATTCATTCATTCATTCATTCATTCATTCATTCATTCACTCATTCATTCATTCATTTACTAGCGATATGTCTTATCCTGCAGTCAGGGTTGCTAGGAGGCTGGAGGCTATTAGAGGCCATGCAATCATTCATTCATTCATTCACACTGCAGATGGAGACATACAAACATTCACTCATTCACACGTCATCTGGAGACAATCATGGTTCACCTTTGCATTTATGTCACAGAGAGACTTCCAACCATTAATCCACTCATTCACATCATCTAGAGATATAAAAGGATTCACTCATTCATTCATCCTAATAGAGGTGTGGAGCCATTCACCCCCTCATTCACACAGCATATGAAGACATACAACCATTCACTAATTCATTCACATCATCCAGAGACGTACAAGGTCACCCTCACATTCATGTCATATCGTGACGGGCAGCCATTCATTCACTCATTCACATGTCTAGCACACACATAAATGATTCACTCATTCATTCACTCTTATCGTGATAAAAGACATACGTCCATTCACTCACTCCCACGTCATATAGAGACATCAATGTTCACCCGGAAATTCATGTCATATTGAGACGTTCAGCCAATCATTCACTCATTCACATGTAGGGACATAAAAAAGATTCACCCATTCATTCGCTCATAAAGAGATGTACAACCATTCACTCTCATTCATTCACATCACATAGAGACAAGCAAACATTGCATCATTCATTCACACTGTCTTATGAAGACAGAAAAACAAATCACCTATTCATTCACGCCGTCTAGAGATGTACAACCATTCATTCATTCATTCATTCATTCATTCATTCACATGTCATCGAGAGGCATACGATGTTCACCCTAACATTTATGTCATACAGAGACTCCCAACCATTCATTCACTCATTCACATGCCAGTTATAGATTTAGAAGGATTTGATCATTCATTCAGTCATGTTATAGATTTCTTGAGCCATTCACCCTCCCACTCACACAGCATAGGAAGACAGAACATTCATTCATTCATTCACATGTCATCTAGAGATGTTCAGCCATTCAAACATCATATAGAGATACACAGCCATTCACTCATTCATTCGCACAGCGTAGGAAGACATAGAACCATCCATTCATTCATTCACATCATCTAGAGATGTACAACCATTCACTCATTCATATAGAGACATACGACGTTCACCCTTAATTTATATCATATAGACTTCCAACCACTCATTCACATGTCATGTCAAGACATAAAGTGATTCACTCATTCATTCACTCGTATAGATAGAAAACTGTTCACTCTCTCATTCACACAGCATAGGAAGACATACAACCATTCACCCATTCATTCTCATATCATCTAGAGATGTACAACATTCACTCCTTCACACGTCAGATGGAGACAGAACGATTCACTCATTCATTCACTCATCCTTTAGAGACAATAAAACCATTCACTCATTCATTTACATCTGGAGACATATGATGGTTACCCTAACGTCTGAATCATCTAGAAGCTTCCAACCATTCCTTCACTCATTCACATGTCATGTAGGGATAAAAAAGGATTCACTCATTCATTCACTCATCATATATATTTATATATATATAGAGCCATTCAGCCTCTCATTCACTCATCATTTAGAGACATAAACTATTCATTCATTCATTCATTCACATGTCATGTAGAGACATACATTGATCAGCATAGCATTCATGTCATATAGAGACATGCAACATTCACTCATTCATTCACACATCAAGGGAACTCCCTGCGTGCCTCTGGACTGCGGGAGCAAAAGCCAACCTCGCCGGAGTCGAACCGACAACTTCCCGCACCGACCACGTGCAAAATTCAATCTGTGGCTTTACGCGATCAAAAAGAAAAAAAAAAAAACGCTAGCCGGGTGCGAACGGATGTTTATTCACGAGCGGGAAAATAAACAAGCTAACGACTCCTTGCATTAGCGCTCGCAAACACGCCAAATGCTTCGAATTAATCTCGCCAGTGACCTTTGCGTAAACCCACTCTTGACTGTTTGTCAAGTCAAGTGTGTGACACCGTGAGGCAGGGACGGCCCGCGGGAATGTGTGTGTATGAGTGTGTGTCCCCGCACCCGTGTGTGTGTGTGTGTGTGTGTGTTTTCGGCGACGACAGGAGGGGGACTTCGCCGTAAAGTCGCAGTAATTGCGCCCCGATAAAATTTTAATGATCAACTAGCGGGAAATTGGGCCATCGCGGGCGGCAGCGGCAAGAAAACACACACACACACACTCACACACACACACACACACACACACACACAGTTGCCACGACACGACGTAAACACACACACAAACACACAGACGTAGATCAATATTCATGAATCCCTAAAGCAAGAGCAGTTTGTGCTTATATTAACACGCGTGAACGCTCGCGCTTTTTCGTCGCACGTGTCGGAATCCACCTCCGCCCCCAGCAGGCCGCAGATTCTTCGCCTCCGCCGCCCTCCGTCCCTCCGCACATCGTTTTTTTATTTTTTTCCTAGACACCGCCGTCGTCGCCCTGCAGCTCGCGAGGTGTGAAAACGACACTGACGAAAATAGGACGGATCACGCCTTGGCGACGATGCGTTGGAGATGTGTGTGTTCGTGTGTGTGTGTGTGTGTGTGTGTGTGAGAGTGTGTGTGTGTGTGTGTGTGTGTGTGTGGCATCTGGAAGAGGCGGGGGGAAAAAAAAAGAAGAAGGAAAAAAAAAAAAAAGCCAGACAAAAAAGGTTGAGAAAAAAAAAAAGCAAGTGGGGGATAAGATTTAATTGGGAGGGGG
>CAAKHD010005767.1:35508-52749 GCA_901007705.1 Fistularia tabacaria
CCCCCCCCCCTCCGGCGCCCTGCGCCGGCGCCGGCCCCCCCCCCCCCCCCCCCCCGTCCTCCCCCCCCGGCGACGTGTTCCATGTTCTCACGCCGAATGATTTTTACATGGCGGAACAGATGGCGACCGGAGGAGACGACACGACAGCCCGCCGCCATCGTCCGATGTTTGTGTCGCGTCGCTCTGGCGCCCACGCGCCGCCGCAGCAGCTCGGCCGGGCGAAGAACGGCGGGACGGCGAAGGAGTCGGCGGGGGTCTCGACGGCGGCGCGTTGGCCGAAAACAACAGCGCGAGGGGGGGGGGTTCTATTCCCTTTTTGGTGTCTGACAGGACAGCGGGGAGGGCAAAGTCGCGGGTTGCAGCGGGCGAAAGGTGACGAGAGGACAGGCATTCATTCATTCATTCATTCATTCATTCATTCATTCATTCATTCATTCATTCAGTCATTCATTCATGATCGTCTCCCGCATGGGAGTGGGGGGGAGCTGGAGGCTATCTCAGCTGCGATTGGGCGAGAGGTTGCCGAGCGACGCACAGGACCACACGCAGAGACATACAACCATTCACCCTCTCACTCGCTCGTCATAGAGAGACTTGTAACCATTCATTCACTCATTCACGTCATCTATTCAACCTTTCACTCGCACTTCGTATGAACCATCCACTCTCTCATTTGCCCAATCGTGGCGACTTTTAGCCAATCATTCAAGTCATCTGGAGACATGCAACCATTCACCCTTTCACTCGCATTTCACATGAAGAACTAGAACCATTCACTCATTCATCCAAGTCATCCAGAGACGTAAAACCCTCTCATTTACACATCGTATGGAGACATGCAAAATCACCCTCTCACTCACACATAAAGAGAAACAACCATTCACCCTCTCATTCGCTCGTCATAGAGAGACTTGTCGCCATTCATTCACTCAGTCACACGTCATCTGGAGACATGCAACCATTCACTCTCTCATTCACACGGCTGCGAGCGCTAAGTATCGTTTACCAGTATCATTTAGCCTCTCACGTTATGCAGATGACACCGCGACCTATCTTAGCGTAGCTTAGCTCGCCTCATCCCCCATCCCGTCATCTCCTCCGCGCTAATAATACGCCGTCTTATATTCCATTAGCGCTCCTTTATCCGCCATCTGAGCTCATCTCGTTCCTGCAAGACAAGGAGGCCTCATTTAACTGATTCGAGTCCCGGAGGAGCGACGTTTTTTCAAGCTAATTCAGATGAAATCAACGCCGAAGCATCTGCTCGGAAATCAGCACCGCAAATTACTTCTCGCAATTTTATTTTTGTTTATTTTATTTATTTATTTTCCGGCAGCGGTATTTGGAGGGGGAGATGGGGCGGAAGACCAATCAGATAACGGCGCCGGCGCTTTCTCACCTTCCCGAGGTATCGAGAAAGAAAGAAATTTCCTGCTGAAAAACAAACATATTTCCGGTCACGTCCATGTGAAGCCAAAAACCTTGTTTGTTTGTTTTTTGTTTTGTTTTTTGTTTTTTTCACCCCAGGAGAGAATTTCCTGTCATGATAAATTCATAGGTAGTGTTTTTATTTATTTTTTATTTTTTGTTTCTTTATCTCCCCCGCCGGTGTTCAGTTACCGAACTGTGTACTTTAATTTCTTTTTATTTTCTTAAAGTAAATCAATACAGAGGCCGGTCGGTCGGAGGCTCACCTGGAAAGCGGGTCGCCCGCCGATCCCTGGAGGAGATTTAAATAATCAACAAAGTGTTTAAATCCGCGACACACTCATTCACTCTCTCGATGAGGCGTCGACGCTGTGCGTGCATGTTTGTGCGAAAAAAATGGACGCGCTAACCCCACATGAAAGCAGGATTAGCGTAGCGACGGCGGCGGGAATGAAAGCTCCCCCGGGGACGGACGACGCTTTTGACGGACGACGATGCCCCTCTTTTTATCGATGTTTCACTTCAGATTTGCTTAGTTTGTGATCGCTGGCGAGCCCCCGGCCCTGTTGTGCGCGATGGAAAACGACGCACGTCATGGAAAAAAATAAAAAATAAAATCCAAAGCGGTGTGGATTTGAACCACTTTAGCTAGCGGGAGAGAACGCTGCATGTACATTTCTATTCATATCTGCTTCGTAGGATCATTTATTTTGTCAAAGGTAGCAAATTTTGTTTCATGCTGCTTAATTTTTTTTTTAAATCAATTATCATAAAGAACATATTCACAAAAAAATGCCATAAGATGTATGATATTAATGATCCTAGGATGGAATAGAACAGTGGGAGAATTTCAATTCGCACACAGCAGAGAGCGGGTAATGCAGCAGAGTTAATTAATCATGTACGAGCGGTAAGGTATATTAATATCAGAAAAAAATACAAAAATAGGAAAAAAAAAAAAAAATGAAAATAAAAAAAATAAAGAATTTAAACAATATTTAAACAGAATCAACTTGTGCATAAACATTAATAATCATAATGTTACATATAACAATAACCAACATTATAATGGTCATCTGTCTCTGCATGACATGTGGTGACAGAGTGAACAACAGTAAAAAGCATTTTTTTGATTTTATTTTTTTCCCCCTTTAATGATGGCAAATTATTGATCAACATAGTTATTGAAAATGTTATTTAAATTATGTTAAAATGGATCGCTGGCTGAACTTTACAGTTCCATTCAATGACGAGTGCTGGTTAAGATAAATGCTACAAAATTATATGTAAAATAAATGAGAATTAAACTGGTAAGATGTGGTTCAACTGTATGTATCTATATGACTCTATATGCGGCTGTCATGGACAGGTCCAGTGAACCCCGCATTTCGACCAATGAGAGCTCAGACGTGCTCCATTTGCCCCGCGACCTTGAATAACAAATACATATAAATAAATACATAAATAATGATAAGTAACGTCGCTCCCTCCGACTCCATCCATCGATTCTCCATCCTCCTATGGTCCGATTCCGCTCTTCCTCCTCGCCGGTTTCCGCACAATGCTTAATCCCGTTGCTCGAGATTTTTTTCGCTAATCCGGCGATGATGCAAGCCGCCGCTCTGCGACGCATCCGCGGGATGAGGCCGGGGACGAGGAGGAGGGATTCCTAGCGCTACCTAACGCGGAACCTTCCGGATCAGAACGCCCGGTGAGCTTCTTGCGCTTCGGATGCACGGCGCCGCCCATTGCCATCCCATCTGGGACGGAAGGGTTCGGGAACGACGGGTTAAACTGGTAGACGTGCGCTGAGCGAAGCTCCCGGCGCCCCCTAGAGGCCGCTTGTGGTATTTCACGTGCATCTGACTGCTAATCATGATATTAGCAAAAGCAATATATAGTTAAATTAAAGAGAAGGCGGCGCAGTGGTTAGCGCTAGCACCTCACAGCAAGAAGCTCCAAGGGTTGGGTCTCCATGCGTTCCACGTGTTCCGCGTGGGGTTCCTCAGGGTTCTCCAGGATCCTCCCTCACCTGCAGGAGGTTCAGCGGAGACCCTGATTGTGCCGGGATGTGTGAATGAATGAGTGAATGTTTGCATGTCTCTATATGACGGAAAAACGTCATGATACGAATACGAGAGCGAGAAACTCCGAATTCTCGCCGAGCAAGCTCGCACCACTCTTATCTTCGTGCTTATTTTATTTTTTATTTTTCTTATATAATCATCAAAAAAAAAATCAGCATACAAACCAACTTCTGGACCAAATTAAATTAGCATCATAAGGGACCACTGCGTACGTAATTCGATTTTCGTGTATCGTGTATCAGCAGACTTTTCTTGACAGTTTGGTGCAAAAAGCCGTCAGTAAGTAATAGCATGCAAGGAGGTCACAGGTGAGAAATATAGCACTTATGAATGAGTGAGTGAATGGTTGTTTGTCTCTAGATGACGTGTCGATGAGAGGGTGAATGGTCAGCATCTATATGGCGAGTGATTTAGAGGGTGAATGGTTGTAGTTCCAGGATATTTGAATGAGTGAGTGAATGGTCGTTTGTATCTTTATGACATGTGAATGAGAGGGTGAATTGTTTTTTGTTTCTTTTTTATGTGTGAATGAATAAGTGAATGGTTGTTTAACTCTCTGTGATGAACGGATGAGAGAGTTAACAATCAGTGTCTATGTGGCGAGTGAATGAGAGGGTGAATGGTTGCATATCTCTTTCCGGGCCATGAATGAGCGAGTGAATGGTTGTTTGTATCTATATAACAAGTGAATGAGAGGGTGAATGCTTGACTATCTCTTTACGACAAATGAATGAATGAATGAATGAATGGTTGTATATCTCGTGTAACGTGATGTAACCTGAATGAGAGGATGAACAGTTGGTTGTCTCTATATGACGAGTGTCAGTTTCTGGCCTATGAATGAGCAAGTGAATGATTGCATGTCTTGAATGAACAAGTGAATGGCAGGAGGTCTGCATGAGAGGGTGAATTGTTGGTGTCTGCATGGAGAGTGAATGAGAGGTTGAATGGTTGACTATCTCTACATGACTTATGAATGAGTGAGTGAAATGCCACTGTCTATATGGCGCGTGAATGAGAGGGTGAATGGTTTTATGTCTCTTATTGTCTGTGAATGAACGAGTGGATGGTTGTTTGTATGACGAGTGGATGAGAGGGTGAATGGTTGACCATCTCGATATGACTTATGAATGAGTGAGTGAATTGTTGTTTTGATCTATATGATGTATGAACGAGAGGGTGAATAGTCGTGCGTCTCCATATGCGGCCCTGTGGTCAACTCGCGACCGGTCCTGGGTCCCCGGCTCTCGTCCAATCACAGCCGGGATTTCTCCAACCCTGCAGCATAAGCGCTAAAGATAACGAGCGAAGGAGAAAGTGAACTTTCCCGAACAACGATCAGCGATTCCCTTTTTTGTTCGGGGGACGGGGACAGGCCGCCTCGCCGGGCGCCGCGAAAGGCCAAGAAGCTGCTGAGGCGGCGAGATTCCCGGCAGGCGTGACGAGGTGTCACGGCACCGACTCGTCGGGTCCGAGCCCCTTTTGGAAAGAAAAAAAAAAAATGTCACCTTATGATGTATTAACTCTTTCTCTTTAATTGGATTTTTTTTTTTCCTCCGGTCCTTGAAAGCATCACCTCCGGTTTCGCTCCGCTGGTTTTCCTCGCGGCGCCGCAACGAAGCAAAAAAACCCAAAAACGCTATTCTTCTTTTTTCTTTACCTCGATTTGACAAAGCCTTTGCTTCCGCCGCCACGGCGACACGTCTTGCCGGCCTCTACCGGGGAAAATAAAACAAGCAGGGCTGATATTTTTTCACTTGCCCCCGTCCTGAACCTTGTCAGCTTTTTCCGCCGCGCGAGCACAGATCCGCAGGAGAAGAAGAAAAAAAAAGAAAAGAAAAAGGGAACGGTAGAAGATATGGATGTGTCTTCCGTGTCTAATGATGGCTGTGGCTGCAGTTCCACCGGGGTCCTCGCCGTGAAGCCAAGGGTCGGCCTCATCCCCGCCGGCGCCGGTTAATTAGGCAAATGTCACGCGCTCGGTCTCCTTCCGGCGCGCTGCTGCCTGGTCCAGCCTCCGCCCGCGAGTGATTTTGTTACCCGGTCAAAATGGCCGACCTCATTATTTTTCCGTCCTGTGTGCGCGGGCCGGGTCGCGACACGCTGTTTCTGTTTCTCGCCCGGGAAAATATCAAGGAGGGGTGACTCGGAAAGTGTCGTCTGGTCATTCGGAGAGGCGGCGATCGTCTCCCGGGACGCTCGCGATGGCGTGATCCGGGTCAGGGAGGCGTTGGAGGGGAACGCCGGGCGAGGAACGGGCAAGCGGTTACGATATCGTCTCGTTGAACGTCTGGACGGATTTTATTCGGACGGCGCCGAATCTTGACGCCTTCCACTTGAAGTAGATCTGGACCGCCGCTCTTTAAAGGGATCCTCGGATACCGTCATTATCCGATTTGGTCGATATTTGTAGCAGCTCGTAAAAAAAGATCATAAAACCTCTTTACATATCTTGATATAAAATTGAAAAGGAACTTTTCACCCGTAGGCTGCCATTGTCTTCCTGGGTAGCGACGTCACGAGGTCGACCCTGGGCTCGGTCCTGTTCGTTTTACCGTACGGTACCGACGAAAAAAGACGAGAAGAGGCAAGAGCGGGCTAAAGTCGCCGGTTTGCGTGTGGCAACTGCATTGCTATGCTAACAGAGAGAGAGTGTCTGTTGTAAGGATCTGCACTTTTTGTCCATGGCTTGTTTAAATATAGGGGTGGCGTGGCGCAGGGGGTTAGAGTGGTTGTCCTTGGGAACTGAACATTCTTAGTTCAATTCCCGGTTCCTCCTAGCCTGATGAAGTGTTTTGAGCAAGACAATGAACCCCTGATGCCGTTCCTTAGCTTCCTTTTGCTCATGGTGCATCTATGATGGGTTAAATGCAGTCGTCAAATAAAGATTCCTGGAAAATGTTTTATTACCAGATGTCCTGGTCAAACTGTCACCATACCCCCCCCCCCCAAAAAAAAACTTGCTTAGTCTCTGATATGAGCACAGAACAGCTACACAGCAAGGGTAAACATACCGGACGGACACAATCAATTCCCTGACTCAAAAATAACTCTGTCTCGAATGAAAGCAGAGAACAAATAGCAGCAATGATAAACGCATGAGGCAAAATCAAAACAAACCGTCTCTTCTCGATGGAGACGGACCTACATATAGGAGCCGGTCAGCACCATTAGCAAATGAAAACATGATCGACAAATGCAAACAACGACAAAAAAGGCTAGTTTAAAGGAAGTATTAAACGGACAACACTTCCGTCACTGCTATTCACTGTCGACTTATGGACTGCTGTGCTGACTGACCGGTAGCTTCCTCCGCGACCGTGTCGTTGCTGGTCTTTGGTCATAAGATGCTACTTCTTCAGTAGCGGGTTGTTGACGTCCTCGCAGGAGGACATCCAGCGTCTCCTGCCTGTGGTGTTTCTTCACTTGTTTGAGGACCTTTCGTATGCTTGTGAAGAAGAAAACTGTAGGCACGGCGTCGGACTTTGGCGTCTTTTATAAAATTAGCAGCTTAGCTGGGCTAAAGGAGTCAAATGCGTTCAGAGAAGCAGCAAGCATACGTTGTGCACGTCCACAAGCGATTTCCCTTTCCTTTCTTCTCTTCTTGTTCCTTGGAAAGCTGTGTAGCCTAGCATCAGTCCCTTTGCTTCTCTTGCACTGGACATTTCAACCAAAAGCGGCACAATGTGGCAATATTAGCGCATTTAGCATGAACAACCTCCATGTCATGAACCCAGCATGCATTGCGCTAGAAAAAAAAGAAAAAAAAAATGGCGGCGCCCCTGGGTTAGCATATGTTATAAATTGCGATTTTTGAAGAAAGTGACAATTCTTCGTGCTTTTTTGAGCATAGCATTCTAGTCTGAGACAAACAGTAAAGAATATGTTTGCCTATTGGTCCTCCGAGGCGGGGTTCCCTTTAAGATGATCGACAGAAAGCTAGCTTAATGTAGGGGCCCTTCTGCCTAAACTGGTTGGGGTTGAAAGCCAGAGACAGAGTATAAGGGGTCGGGAAGGGTGGGCACATATTATCCTATATTCATAATAACAGTATTGCTGACAGCGACATGCTAATAACTGAGTAGGCTCCACAAATCCGTAATCCACAAAAGAAAAAATGGTGGGCGCCTGCAAGGCGGCGCACTAGATCAAGCGCCGTCCAATGGGAGCCAAGTCCAATGGGAATCCCTGTCCAATGAGAGGACTCGGGAG
Source organism: Fistularia tabacaria (assembly GCA_901007705.1). Taxonomy (NCBI): domain Eukaryota; kingdom Metazoa; phylum Chordata; class Actinopteri; order Syngnathiformes; family Fistulariidae; genus Fistularia; species Fistularia tabacaria. Next base: position 43,236 of record CAAKHD010005767.1, read on the forward strand.
AAGAAACAAGGCTAACATCATGCACTGATGATGAGGACGTGAACGCAAGCAGGACAGGACGACTGGGAGGAGAGAGAGAAGTGTATCCCGGGACGCCCCTCGGCAGTCTAAGCTTACGGCGGCATAGCTAGGGGCTAGCCTAGTGCTAGCCATAAGCTTTCTCAAAAAGGTTTCAAACACAGAGAGGGTTGAGGTAGGAAGATGGTTTCACAGAAGAGGAACTCGGTAACTCTTCGGGTAGCCTGGCGTCCAGGGAGCACAGAGATCTGACTGGGTTCTAAGAGTTCTCTTAGATAAGACGGCACCTGGCCACGTAGGGATTCATAGATGGGGAAAAGGGGTTTTAAATTGTACTCTGAAATGTACAGGGAGCCAAAGAAGACAAAACTGGAGAAACGTGATCCAATAATCTGGAGGAAACAGAAGCAGGACTTTGTTTTTTAGAGAAGGTAGTCCTTGACATATTTTTCATCAGCTAAATGACAAATCCTGGTTGAAGATACCTCCCAGGTTTCTGACGGTGGTGCAGGAGGCTAATGTGACACTATCTGGAGCTGCCGCATCATTAGGTGCAGTGTTCCCACGGTGTTCAGAATGATCAGCCCTGATTTGTCCGGGTTAAGCAACAAAAAAAAATGGGTCGGCGTCTTTATTTTTTTGTCCTTGAGACGTGTCTGGAGTTTCAAAACCACTGGTTTCAGCTGGCCTCAGTGAGAGGTACAGCTTGGTGTCATCTGCATAGAAGTGGACCTTTTGGAGAGGTGCTTGATTATTCGACTTAAAGGAAGCGTATATCAGGAAACAAGTACTGGTCAAGAAACAGAGGCTTGCTTGGTACCATACCTTAGCCACCTCCTTCTCAGTGCAGTAGCTCTGATGCCAATCAGATCTGGGATCTGAAAAGACAGAGATAAGTTTGACGTAAGCGTATATTTATTCGAGGTGAATGGTGTACTATTACACTTTTACTTTCACACAAAGTACTAGTACGAGTATCGCCCAAGAGTTCCTTGCAAACAAGGGTCGGCATTATGTAGAACCCTGTCTTCTCCCGCCAGTAAAGAATACTTGTCCAGACCAGGACCTTTTGAGATGCAAGGAAAAGCACTGGCGAAAGTAAAGTTCTGCAGCCTGTATAAAAAGCTGTATATACTCTCCCTGTGAGTCGTATACAAGGTTATGTATACTCTGCATCTGAGCTGTGCAGGAAGCTTCACATACTATCCCTGAAAGAGATTTTCAAGGTTGTAAATTTGAACGTATATCTCTACATATGGCTGCATCTACACTGCCTATCGGCCCTTTACGAGGTTGTTTAAATGCACTTTCTTTTTGTATCCCGGGCTGTAGATACTCCCCCTATATACAGCCTTGTGAACGTCTAACGGGGAGTTTTTATTGTATATTTATCCTGTATATCTGTATATAAGACTGTATTTACTCTCCCCGGCGGCCATTTACAAAGTTGTACATATCTATACTTAGCGTGTCAATCTGTATGTAATGCTACATATACTCTCCATTTATCATTAGGTTGTTTATTCTGTATATGTATCCTGTTTATGTGCAGTATCTGTATATACAATGAATAAAGTACTTCCAGGCTGTGAGTGCAGTATCACTGGCTCATACATGCAGTACCTCCAGGCTGTAAATGAGTCTTTATTTGCAATACCTCCATGTTGTACATGCAGAATCCTTGGATTATTTCAGAGGATGTTTATGCAGTACCTCAAAGCTGTATATGGCCATATGTAGTACATCTGGGTGTAGTATCTTTGGGTTGTTTTTGAGTACACATGCAGTATTTCATGTGAGTACATGAGCCTATATATGCAATATCTTCATGCTGTATATATAGTAACTCCAGGCTGTATATATACAGTATGTAGTACCTCCAGGCTGAAAGTGCAGTATCTCCGGAATGTACCTGCAGTATATTTGGGTTGCATATGCAATACTTCCCAGCTGTTTGTGTGGCGATATGTAGTATATCTGAGTGGGGAGTGCAGTAGCTCTGGGTTAGTTATGCAATATTTATGTATTATTTCTTTTTCTGCAGTACCCATGTAGTATCTCTTCGAAGTAAATGAGCCTAGATATACAATACCTCCATGTTGTACATGCAGAATCCTTGGTATGCAGTACCTTCAAGCTTTATAAGTGGTCATATGTAGTATATCTGAGCCCTGAGTGGAGTATTTCTGGGCTGCACGTGCAGTATCTGCATCTTGCACACAGGGTTGTATTCGCAGTATCCCCACGCAGTATTTGGGGTTATTACACAGTATGCCTCGCCGCTGACGGCCCGCTGGCAGCCGGGCCTCCGGTCGCCTCCGGGCCGCCGCGACCTCGTCCGGCTCGCCACCGTCCAAGCCGGTGTCGCAATTAAAAAAATAAAATAAAAAAAAAAAAGAACACTTTTAAAAACAACGACCTTCATTTTCTCCGTCAGACAGGACGCACGTTTCTGCCAACACACGTGTGTGTGTGTGTGTGTGTGTGTGTGTGTGTGTGTGTGCGTGTGTGTGTGTAGAGAGAGGTCCGGTGTCAACAGCCGTCACGTAGCTGATAATGCGGAGTAAAATCAGCGTTTATTCCGCTTTCAGCTTAATAGCACACTTCAACCTGATGTGTCAGAGCAACGTGACCTTTTTTCGAAAAAAAACCCCGGAATTTCACCATCAAAAAAAAAAAAAAGAAAAAAAAAAGGTTTATAATCGTTTCCGGAGACATTTTTCGAAATGTAAAATTGTCACACTTTCAGGTCAATTGTTTCATTTTTTTTCTCTAAAAAATAAGAGCTCTACATCGAATAAATCATAAGATAAATAAATGAATTAAAAAAACACAATTTTATTTTATTTTATTTAACACGATTTCTTTTTCAGTTTCAAGACGTTTCCCAATTTTCTTTTTTTTTTTTTTTTTTTTAAATTTTAAATCTTTTTTCGATCAATGATCCCGCCAACCTTGACATGTCTGAATTATTTCACAATAATTTCTCGTTAATATGCAAAATTATTGAGGAGTTTCTAACACATCATCCGGCTAGTTTTTGTTAAATCTATCATTGCTAATGATTATAAGATAGTAATCTATTCTTTTTTTCTCCTCGGGGAGTCAGAAGAGGAAATGTGATCCTTTTAATTTAACACTCATCCGTGCATTTTCAAATAGTAACACATCGAGTTTCAGGTAATTTCTTTCTATATATATGTATAAGTGCATTTTTCTGTTTATGAATGGATGAGAGTGTGTGTGTGTGTGCGTGTGTGTGAATATGTATGGACGTCTGTTTGTTTGCATGTATTTTTTTAAGACTGTATGTGTGTGTGTGTGTGGGTGTGTAAATACGTATGGATGTGTGTATGTTTATATGTATGTATGTATGGGTGAGCGTGTGTGTGACTGTATGAATATGTAGGAATGTGTGTATGTATGTATATATGTATGCATGGATGGATGTGTGTGTGTGTGTTTGAATACGTATGGATGTGTATATTTGTATGTATGTGTGTATGGATGGATTTGAGTGTGTGTAAATACATACAGATGTGTGTGTGTGTGTGTGTGTGTGTGTGTGTGTGTGTGTGTGTGTGTGTGTGTGTGTGTGAATGCATATGGGTGTATGGATGTGTGTGTGTAAATACGTATGGGTGTGTGTATGTTTGTATGTATGGATGTAGGTGTGTGTATGAAGTATCCTATCAGTAATGTATTTGTGTGATCATTTATGTATTTTTAGAAATACTTTTACTTTCTAAACTTTATCCTGTTTTATTTTTAAGATATTTATTCAGTTGCTGTTTTCTTTATTTATAATTTATTGCCTTTTTTTCTTGCTATTTTTAAGCTTAATTTGTTGATTTTTTTTTTTTTTTTTTTTACTGCAATTTCTACTCTATTTTTATTTTCTTGATGTTTCTGTATTTTTTGACTTTCACGGGTTGGAACAGAATAAAAAAAGAAAATGAAGGTAATTGATTTGTCAGTGATTTATGGACTCTGATAGTGATTATATGTTTTCTTTATTGGGGACCCCCAGGGGTCCCTCTGGGTCCAGAGGCGGGCTGGGCGGTTGAAGGGAGTTTCCAAGCCGAAATGACGTCCGAGAGGAACAAGCAGAAATGCGGCGCCACAAACCTTTTCATTAATTCTCAAACGTGTTTCATTTTCATGCTATATTTGCCAGTCGCCCCTAATATCTCCACGCTAACCTCAGGCCAGGGGGAACAGAATGGGATGACGTGGGCTGCAAACAAAACACGGTTATTAGACGTGACCCGCCGCCTTCACGTCCAAAATAAAAAATAAAATAAAGTCCCCCTCCCCCCCCGCCACGAATCCTTTACGGGCTCCTGTGTTTTTTTTTTTAATTTTATTTTTATTTTTATTTCTTTTTTTTTAATTTTTTTATGGTGATTATATGCGAAATGGAAATTCAGTATCCAAAACTCAAAGCGAGGGCGGGGGCGAACAGCTGGCTGCCCGCGGGCGCCGGTCTGTCGATTGGGTTCGACAGGCGCTCAGGGGTGAGACGTACAAAACGCAGATCCAGTCCAGCCCCTTCAATAAAATACAGCGAGGGAAAAAGCAGAGGCTGTTTTTCTTTTTTATTTTCCTGTTGCAGGAAGTCATGACTGCAGACCTTCGTCGGTCCACTGACGGGAAAATAACAAAACGCTGAACGGCCAAGTTGTGGAACGCTGTGTTCGGGGAACAGTTCGGTAAAAGTTGCGATGACTTCGGAACCTGTTCGGAAGGTTCGTTGGGTCGCCAACTTGGAGGAGAAGAAGGACAATGAAAAGATCTTGTTTCTCCTTCTCTTCCTTTGTGCTGCTGCCCACAGGGGCCGCCACAGCTAATCATCTTCCACCATCAAACCCCCTCCTCTGCCACCAACTAACTTCATGTTCTTTTTTTTGCTCCATCCACAAATATCCTCTTGACATCCTGAGTTCCAATCCTCAGCATCCCTCTACCCAGATACTTGACGATCCCTGTCTGTTCCTGTCCCTAAAGCATACAACTCCGCTGGTCTCACCACTGTCTTCTAGCATGTGCTGTCCCTCCGATGGACTCGTTCCCGATCTTGTCCATCCTCCCACTCACTCCCAAAGAATACCTCCGTATCTTCATCTCTGCTTCCTGTCTGTTCCTGTCTCTAAAGTATACACCTTCACTGTTCTCTCCACTGTCTTGTGGACCTTTCATCGGAGGGACGGCACATGCAAACTGTCCCTCTGATGGACTCGTTTCCGATCGTGTCCATCCTCTTCACTCCACATCTTCATCTCAGCTTCCTGTCTCTAAAGCATACAACTCTGCTGCTGCTCTCACCGCTGTCTTGTGCACCTTTCAAGAAGAAAGGTGCATCTTTCAACCCAATGGACTTGTTCCCGATCTTGTCCATCCGCCTGACTCCCAAAGAGAGCCTCCGTATCTTCATCTCTGCTCCCTGTCTGTAAAGCATACAACTCCGCTGTTCTCAACTCTCTCTGTCTTGTGGACCTTTCAAGAAGAAAGGTACATCTTTCTACCCAGATCTTCACTATTTCTCTTCTGTCTATGTCCGAAACATCTCAGTCTGACTTAATCTCCAGAACATCTAGCATGTGCTGTCTCTCTGATGGACTCACTTCCGATCCTGTACATCCTCCTCACTCCACGTCTTCATTCCTGCTTCCTGTCTTTTCCTGAAACTCAAGCATACATCCTCACTGGTCTCCCCACTGTCTTGTGCACCTTTCAAGAAGAACGTCTTGTTTACGACACTTTTATTACCAGACCCAGAAGATGAATAACTTTGCTTGTGTTGTCTTGCGTTATTACAACCCGAATGCGTCGTGGAGAAAAAACAAAACAAATTCTATTAATTTCGAAAATATCGGGAAAAGCTGGCAGTGACTTGAGAGGGTACAAATCAGTACGGGGTCACATACAGAAAAGGGGCGGGACTTGATTAGGGGAAAAAAAAATCCAGTCATTTCGAGGCTTCTAAACCAATTAATCAGAACGGATCGTCTTTTAATTCCCTTCCGCTGGCATCGTCCCATCTGCCTCGTCCATCGTGCTAATCACACTTTATGTCGATGTGGATCCGCCCCCCCGGAACTCTGACATACGTGCAAATTAACGCCCAATTAAGATATGTTGATTTTCCTTTTTTTTTCTGTAATTATTTAATCTAAATTAACAAAGTCCTAAACCTAGGAAAGACTGATTTGGCTTTAACATAGACCTTTGTTTGGAAATGTGAGGGTACGATGCTAGCTACCATCTGTTCGGCAATGTGAAAATAGAGACGCTCTGACAACAAACATCATTGCTTTTCTCAGCAAACCCGAAGCTAGCATCTGATATCGACTGCACTGGTGCCCAAGCAATGTTAACATTTGCTACGCTGCAGCAGCTTGATAACACAGCGCAATGCTAACACACAGTTCGCCCTATTCTGTGGATGCTCGGATGCAAGCTGGAGTCCGCTACATTAGCTAATTTGCGTCATCCCTCCGTGCAACAGAAACAACCATGCAATGAATTGAGTAATCTTATCTGACACAAAGCTAACTCTGGCAGCTACCTTCTTAATGGTGTTTCCAAGGAGTCCATGGGTGCAACATGTTTTTTTATTCTATTTTGTTTTTCTGTGCATTGCTTGTTTCAGCCATATGTCACGATCTGTGCCGAGCGCTAGCCCCCGCTAGCTGGGGCTAACATCTTTCCAGCACATAGTCAGATCCAAGGATGTGTCCTTGAAAGGGATATTGCATTCGAGAAAAGGCCTCTGTTGGTAGATATAAAAAGCTCATCATTGAAAATAATACAAATAAATAAATGAAAACATAATATTGTTGATATAATCATTAATATAAATAGCAATAGCAATAATAATAATAATAATAATAGTCATAATGATAATAATTCTGCCCCTTATGTCCCGGTTAGCACCAAAAACTTTCGCGCTAATGGAACAGATCGGCCCTGCAGCTCCTCTTGACATCTCCAAATGTCACCGGACAAAATTAATCAAAACTCTCACCAAGCCTGGAACCTCATGTGTAAAAATAATAACTGTATGAAAATTAATAATGAAAAATAATTGATTAATACATCAATAAATCTGTTGTTGTCAAGCTTTGCTACGGGCACAGAAAATTAGTAATAATACCATTCTCTTCCTGAGGCCATGTTCTATATTCTCAGGTGGCCCATCAGCCTATCATCGCAATAATTGTATAATAGTTTGGTTGAGAAAAATTGATTTTAGGGCCATTACTGTGTCATAACAACACTGGCTCATAATAACTCCAGGGAGAGATAGCGGAAGCCAGCCATTTTTTATTTTCACTGATCGTCATGGAAACTCAGAACCCCATGTATAACCCCATGTGTTTATATGTACACATACATGTGTGTGTATATATAAACACATACATGTATATATAAACACGTGTGTGTGTGTATATGTGTGTTTGTATCTATGTATGTGTGTTAATATGTGAATATATATATGTATACACTAACACACACATGCTTGTATATTTATGTATATATGTGTGTGTATATACATGTATTTATATTCACAAAAACACACACACACATATGTGCATATATATATATATATATGTGTAGGTATTTATATATTTTTTTTTTTCATATTATATTTCATGTGTTCATCTTTATATCTTTGATTTGAATGGAAACGAATCCTCGACAAATAAAAGCCGCTGCGACTAAAACACGGCGCAGAAATTAGTCGCGGCTATTTATCCGCATCACCCGGAGACACGATGGGATTAAAAGCGCTTTAATTCATTCGCCTCCCTTTTTCAAAATATTGTTTAAAATTTGCCTTAATCCGCATTTAACACCAATCCATATTCCAGCATCAAATGATGCGGTTCTTTTTATTTTTATTTTTTGTTTTTTTTTCGCTCCCCCTCGGGACTCTAAAGGGATAAAATAAGAAACTTCCAGTGTAATAGACGTGTGTGTGTGTGTGTGTGTGTGTGTGTTTGTGTGTGTGTGTGTGTGGTGAGTTCAAGTACCACACTGACGTTGATACATAACTTCACCTTTGACCGGCGGAGAATAATCTGCATGCGTGTAGGATGCTGTTGCCACGGCGCTGTGTTATTATATGTAATTACATGTTATTACTCTTATCGCTCCGATGCAAATGCATCGTCAAGTGAATGTACACATGGCGCGGATTAGATCCTCGCCTATTTGGATAAGTCAAATTAGATTCTACGCTCGCCGCACTCAGTCGGACGTGATTCTGCACCGGAGTTGCAGGACGGAATAAAAAAAAGAAAAAAGAAATGAAAGCAAAAAATAAATGCATCCGTAATGGAAAAAAAAGAAAATGGAAAAAATAAATAAATAAATAAATAAATAAATAATACACACATGTGATCAAAGTTAATTTAAAGTGAGGCTTCGGTGGAATTAAATGCGAGTAGATGGAAGTTACGGAGGGAGCGGATAAAAAAAATGAAATCGAATGGAAATACAGGCAGGAAGTGGTTTGAAGAATTAGCAGGCTGAATTAGCAGAATTAGCAAAGATTAAAAAATATACAAGTAAAAATAGGTAGAATAAATAGATTACAAAAGGCAGTGTGCCTTGGAAATGAATCAATCAATAAATCAATCCATCAATAAATAGCTGCAAAAATAGATGAAATGAATGTAGGAAATAACTGAGTAACTGAAAAATAGCTGGAAAAATGGCTGGAAAAATAGACGAAATGTAGCTTGAAAATACGAGATTAAATAAGCAATGGCAAAATAAATACACTTGTATTTTCTTGCCTTTGTTTTTTTAAATTTATTTTATTTTTTTTTTATCTTCACTAGATTGATAAATAGAGCTGCAGCTTCTTGACGTTCCTTAAGTGAGGATACACGGAAAATATCCATTTGTAGAAAAAAAAAAGGCAAAAAAAAACCAACCCACACATTTGGTCAAAGTTAATATAAAGTCAGGATTCGGGGGAATTAAATGAGAGTAGATGGAACTGACGGAGGGAGCGGATAAAAAAAATGAAATCAGATGGAAATAGAGGCAGGAAGTGGTATGAAGAATTAGCAGGAAAAAAAAATGACAGTAAAACAAGATATGTGGGTGAAAGGTCAACAGAAGTTGGGAGTTCAAATTAGAATGAATGAAAAGTAGATGAAATTCTGTGCCGGTTACTGGAAAATGAAAAAAAACAAAAGACATGAAATGAAATGATGTAAAATAAAATCTAAATAAATAGAATAAAATAAAATGATATTAAATAGAAATAAATAAAAACATGTCATAAAATAAAATAAAATAAAATGTCATAAAATAAGATAAAATGTCATCGAATAAATCAAAATTAAGTGAAAAAGAATAAATTAAAAACACTAAGATACAAAGATAAAAAAAAAAAAAAAAAAAAAAACAAAAAAAAAAAAAAAAAAAAAAAAAAAGAAAGAAAAAAAAAAAAATAATAAAAAAAAAAAAAGAGAAAAAA
>CAAKHD010005767.1:65533-68033 GCA_901007705.1 Fistularia tabacaria
CGTGTGCGCGAGTGTTCACTCGCCCTTTAGCTATAGCACATTGTTTTTTTGGGGGTGCTCTCTCTCTCTCTCTCTCTCTCTCTCTCTCTCTCTCTCTCTCTCTCTCTCTCTCTCTCTCTCTCTCTCTCTCTCTAAACCCCCGACATCATCCCATATTTTTATATAAGAAGGTTAAGCTGTGTTTACGTCCGAGTTCCGGGACGTGGTTTCGACCTGACGAGAAACCCTCTCTCACACACACACACACACACACACTCACACACACACACGCACACGTCGGTCGGATGCCGAGAAGGTGGTGGGGGGGGGTCGCATCCTGTTTGTTGCCACGGCGATCGAACGCGGGGCTCTGCTGATTCATGAGTCGGGTGGTTGCACGATGAACCGCAGGGTGATTGGCCAACGTGCCCGCAGAATATATACAATTAAAAATTTATATATGCATATATGAAATATGATAAAAAAGAAATGTATGAAAATTTTGCTTTTTTACAAACATATATACATATATATATATACATTTTTTATATTATCTATATTTCGTTCTTTTACTATTTCTATATCTTGCTTTTATACATTAATATTACATATACTGAGATAAATATGTATATATTTATATATAATACACATTTTTTTCAATTGCATGTTTATATATATCTTTATAAAATGTGTATAATATATATAATACAAATTTTTTCAAATTCCGACTCATATTTATCTATATATATATATAAATCCACATGTTTTCAAATACATGCACTTCACACACACACACATGGCTTTTGTATTGTGTCGTGTGTGGGAACTGTATTCTTCTTTTATTCATTGATTCCTTTTTTGAAATTTGGATTAAATTCGGCGCCTTCGACACGTCCCGTCATTTCGGCGATGTGAAAACGTCACTTTAAAAATGCGCATCTTTATATGACCCCCGTATAAACTTCATATCTCATTTATTACACTGTTATTACAGCATCAGTCACGCGTTTATGAATATGAAAATTTCTATAAATCCAGAAATTTAACACCACGTCTCGACAGGAGAGAGACAAAAAAAAAACTCATCCTGGATTTCTTTTATTATTTATTTTCTTAATTTTATTTTGAATATAATCTTTTTTGTATATATATATGTAGATATAGCTAAACACACACACACACATATATATATATATATATATATATATATAAAAATATGAAAAGGGTTCGTGAACTTTCAAGTCATCGGGAAAAATGTGACGATCTGCCCTATTTCCCGCGGCGCCCCGGCCTTGACAGAGCAGGATTGTATTTTGGAATTTATTCATTTATTTATTAATTTTGTTTTTTAAAATTTGCACGTCCGGTTCTCCGCTGCCGCCGTTCGTGATGGCGAACATGGGCTTCGGGTATCTTAAAACCTGTTCAAGCTCTCCTCCCCCAAAACACACACACACACACACACACACACGACCGCCTCAGCAGTCACGTAGCCTTTCCATGAACCCGCTCTCTTTCTTTGGGCCACAAAGTGCCGACGTTGAAATAGTTGCATAGTAATAACCGTGTTTTTAACAGGTTGATACATTTTTTTTTTATTTTCCCCGACAGGATTAGAAAATAAATATTCGCCAGGTAATTCGAAATAAAAATCGCAACAAAAAAACGCAGTTTGTAATGGAAAAGACGCAGAAATTAATCAAATCTGATTTATCATTTTTAATCCGAGCTCAAATAATCTCTTTATTTTACATGAACTATAAATCATTTTTAATTTCAAGCGACTCCGCAACAAAGAGACCGGCCGGTTTGCTCCTCGGGGAACCCGGGATGCTTTTTCGGGCCGGCGTTTGAAATGGAGTAAGGTGGTAATAACGCGGTAATAACGATCCGGAGAGGTGGTAATAACGTTGTAACGACTGAATAAAAACCCTCGTTAGCGTTTATCAGCGGCGAGCTCGTCAGAAAGCGGCGAATACGTCCCTTTCGTTTCCGATGGCAACGTCATGTTGGGTTTTACGGCTTTAATTTATCGAATCTAAATGTTTTTCATGTTTTATCAGTACAAATGATACACGAACAATTACACATAAAGAGAGTGAAAATAAGCAAAATGAATAAATTGGATAATTGCAAATTTGTACGATCATTTTTTGTTACTCTCGTTTTTATCATTATTATTATTATTGGACTCTAGGATAAGATGGCGGGAATTAAAAGTAGCAACATATGTAATTACATCATTCTACTTTTCTTCTTGTTAGCATTTAATTTTTACTTTCAATGTTTTTTCTGATAAAAACAGTTTTTATTTATCATTTGCTTCTCCTTTTTATCATTTCAATCATTATTTTTTATTTATTAGTGCCATTTTTATTGTCTTTACCATTGTATTATGTGTTTTTTAAACGGTATAAAATGTAATTGGCTTTTTGCTCTGCAATAACGTCTTAAAGTGTGTTTAAGTGTGTGTGTGTGTGTGTGTGTGTGTGTGTGTGTGTTCACTCCACGTTTAAATAGA
>CAAKHD010005767.1:73033-77206 GCA_901007705.1 Fistularia tabacaria
TCGTAGCCACAAACTTTATGAGACCTCATTCCTCCTCTGTTTTTTTTTTTTTTTAATTTTATCTTCGTCTCCTCCTTCGTCCTCCTCGTCCTCCGGAGGTCCCATATGGCGTGTGGATGTGACGCAGCGAATCGATGGTTAACTGGGACGCCGCGTGACCGTGAGTTTCCACGACGACGGGGCGCTCGTGTCCGGCAGCTGCTGCTCGTCATCCTCATTTTCCCCCTCCATCATCTGGATGGAGCGAGAGGAAGACCATGATCAGAATAATATTCATAATTATTCAATACTCGATATGATAATTCCACTTTCTGTCTTTAAAAAAAAAAAAAAAATTATCTTCATTTTGTCTTCATTTATATATTTATTGAAACCTTCGATAATATGTAACCTTTATTACTTTTATTATATGCGTATCTTCCTCAGAGCAGTATTTTTGATTAATCAAGTCTGATCTTTGTAGTCTCATAATAATTATAATAATAGTAATAAAAAAATGGTCATAATCATTATGTTATAATTATTGTGATTAAACAATCGTTATTATTATTACTATTATTATTATTATTATAAATAAACATCCAGGACACAATACTTCACTCGCTTTATTTCTTTCCCTCCCTACCTTTTAGTTTTTTTTAGTATATATTCTGTTTATCTTTATTTACACACATATTCATTTATAAGCAACGGTGAATTATAAATAACTTTAATTACTCATCATATGAATGTTACTTCCTGATAGGGGTATTTCTGATTCATCAAATCTGATCTGTGCCGTCGAATTATCATAATAATAATAATAATTATTATCATTATCATTGTTATAATTATAATTATAAAACAATAACATTATTATTAGTAGTAATGTTTATTAGTAGTAGCAGTAGTTGTATTATAAATGATAATAATCATAAAACAATGTGATATGTAATATTTAACTTATATTTCTTTTCCTCCAGTTTTCCATCTTCATAAAATTGTATATAAATATACATTCCGTTTGTTTTTATATATTTGAATGTATTTATATACAACCATAAATCATAAGTAACTTACTTTACTCATATTATATGTGTCACTTCTTATATGTGTCAGCATTTTTGATCATCGTCTTATGATCATGATAATAATAATAATAATAATAGAAAACCGATGATAATGATAATAAAAATGTGTATCTACTAAGCCTTCAATTCCGCCTCTTTCTGTGATGCACAAAAAGACCCTCTCGATTTCGCGCGAGTACTCGAAGTACTTGTACTCCGTGTAGTTACGCCGGACTATTGAAGTAGTCATAGGTTTCAGAAGAAGTACTTCAACATCAGCGCCATGAGAGGGGAAAGGTTGTCGTCGAACAGGGGAGGGTGGACAAATGTGTGTGTTTGTGCACGTGCACGCGTCTGTCCACATCCACTTCCTGTTTGCTGGAAAGCACGTCACCTCTATTCCATGCTTTTATTTTGGCGGGGAATTTTTATGAAATAAAGATAAAAATACAGTCGCACTTTTACTCCTCATTGTTTTTATATCATGCTGCTGCACACACACAAACACATACACACACACGCACGCTCACACACACACACACACACACACGCTCACACACACACTCTGCACTTTTGACCCCACATCACCAGCTTGGTTCACTTGTTGCGCCGTGATTTGAGCTTGACGACATTAAGGACTTATAGCAACTGAGACTGTGTGTGTGTGTGTGTGTGTGTGTGTGAGTGTGTGTGTTTTGCTTAATGCTCTATGCCGGGAGATGAGGATCGCAATTGTGGCGGGAACCTTCGGGGACGTGAACCCTGACGTATCCGATTAAGGCGTGGGATTTGAACCCGCGACCCCCCCCGGCCGTGTCCTCGTTCGCTGAAACGGAAATGAAAGAAAAAAAAACTGTTGCGGCCAGACAAGCGTGTCTCTTTAAACTTTAGAATAAAAGAATTCTTAAATTAAATATAACAGGATCGGATGACATGTCGGGATCCGGTGATTTTTATAAATATTTTAATCAAAATTAAAAGTTAAATTTTCTTCCCCAATTTTTTTTCTATTTATTTTTTGGGTTTTTATAACTTTTTCATCCGCTAACAAATGAATTGTTTCATTCAGGCTTTAGGAGGCACATCAAAGTAAAAAAAATATAAAATAAAAAAATAAAATAAAATGTCGTCAAAATAAATCGAAAAAAACTTACAAAGGATGATGTATTCCCTGTGAAAGAATAACGGAAATAAAATTGCCTAATAAAAGCATGTGAGATGTCTTTATTTTCCTGGGAAATTGGAATGCCGGATTTTTTTTCCTGGTCTTTGAACGCATCACGTTTCAAACCAGGGCAGAGGTCACGGGGGTTAAGCGCAAAAGTGGAAAAGCATAAAACAAAAAGAAAAACAACAAAAAAAAACAAAAAAAAAAACGGCCGGTGTTTATGAGCGTCTGCGACACGAGGCCCTGTCAGGGGAGGTCAGGCGTGAGGACGGCGCGCACACACACATGCGTGCACACGCACACACACACACACACACACTGAGGTTAGTTCATTTTTTTTTTTTTTTTCTGTCTCTTTTATTTTTGCAACAATACAAACAAGCTGCGGTTCCTTAAAATAGACGTCGCATTCTGCACGACCTTCCTCCTCCTCCTCCTCCTCCTCCTCCACCCGCCCCTGGACGGATTCCGTCAAACACGACCTGATCCGCAATTTAACATCTGGAACTGCAGTTTTTTTTTTCTTTTTCGAATTACATCCGAACATCTCTTCGGCAGTAATGATCTGGGTCGGAGCCGACGGAGCGAGAGATGGCCAAATAAATAAAAACATTTAAAAAAAAAGAAAGTAAGCGGGGCAAACGCAGATTAGAGCTTCATTTATTTCCCCTTTTTTCTCCGAGAATCCCGTGTTTTTGCCTGATTGGAGGCCGAAAAAAACGGTGTGTGAACGATACCCGGGGGGAGGAGGGGTGTGTGAGTGTGAGTGTGAGTGTGTGTGTGTGTGTGTGTGTTTGTTTGTTGGCAGAAAGTTAAATCTGGGACGTGGAAAGCGAGCGTGGCGTTTCACGAAGAAGCCGGTATGGGGAAAAATGGACTGTAATGACCCGTGGAAAAACCCGCGAGATGTGACCTGGGTGTTTTTTCGTGGTAAATTGCTTAAAAGGCCGCTTTACGGCTCCGCCGAGGAGGAAGAAGACCAAATAAAATAAATTCAAATACAAAAACAAAATTAATAAACAAATAAAAAAAAAAAAAAACAATAGAAATGGGAATAAATTGAACCGAAATAAAGAAAAAAGAATTAGGGACTGAAAAAAAAAAAAAAAGGTCACACAAATATTAACTAGAAAATTAGGATTAAGAAGAACAGAGAATAGAACAGAATTTAGAATTAACTAAAATATATGACTTATTACGATAGTTAATTATAGTTAAAGTCATACTTTTGTTGTCCAGAATCGGATCTTATTATGATATGAAAATATATGTATATAAATTCATGTTAAACATTTTTGCATATGTCATTTGCAAGATATGGTTGCATATATTTAGCAATATTTTAACTATTATCATCATTATTTATATTATTATTTAAATGCCTGCCTGTGTTTTGTTGTATTTATTTTAATGGAGATGCAATAAAAAAAACAAACTATTATTTAAAAAAACAAGGATGTTGGAACTGGCGATAAAGCGTGAAACGACTTTCCATCCCTGATAAAAAAAACGAAAAAAGAGAGTAAAAGAAATCCCGACGTTTTACGTGCGACGGACAAACACCGACGAAGCGGGCGAGAGGTCAAAGGTCATCGAGTTCAGCGCCGAGTCAGACTTCATCTTTACCCGCGTCGGCGCTCGAGCGCCACACCAGGCGCCGCCGCCGCCACCGCCGCCATCATGACCTCCGCGTGAACCCCGGGGACGCATCTGTGGGAGCCTGAGCGCATCGGCACGCCCGATTGGTCGAAAAGCCGAGGCGCTCCATATTTGGGAGATTACCAGGCAGGTTATGACCCCCCCCTCCTCCTCCTCTTCATCCTCCTCTTCAGCCCCCCCCGTCCCCCCCCCCCCCCCCACCCCCCCCCCCGCCCCCCCGCCCCCCCCCCCCGACCGCAGGGAAAAAGAAAAATAATTAATAATGGAAAAAAAAAAAAAAAAAAAAAAAAAAAAAAA
>CAAKHD010005767.1:77226-89833 GCA_901007705.1 Fistularia tabacaria
CCCGAGTGGGCGAAAAGCCGAGGCGCCCCATATTTGGGAGATTCCCAGGCAGGTTATGCCCCCCCCCTCCGCCTCCTCTCCACCCCCCTCCGCCCCCCCCCCCGCCCCCCCCCGTCCCCCCGTCCCCCCGTCCCCCCGTCCCCCCGGCCTCCATGTGCGAGAGCGAGTATTAATTATCCCGGCGGGAAAAAAAAAAAAGGAAAAAAAACATGGATTCCAACGTCGTTAAAAAAAATAACGTTTAATTCCCGATGTTTTTGTCAGGAGGGGGTGAAGGGGGGGGTCGGAGATCGGAGAAAACGGATCAAAAAAAAAAAGGAAAAAAAAAAGAAAGAAAGAAGGTGTTTGTTTAAGAGATTATGATGAGGGAAGAATTAAAGGGAAATGAAAAAATAAATAAATAAAAAAAATGTGTCACATTGGATTAGAATGAAAAGGAAAATAACCAGATTACATTTCAATTTCGTTGAAATGAGTTTGACTGACGGAGAGCGCCAGGACCGGCATCAGATTTCATCGTTTTTACCGCTGATAATTTATAAAGGTGTTTTATTACAACGCAACAAAATATCTGATCGTCCTTTAATTCAATCCGTCATGTTTCAGATACCTATTTTATTCTATAATAATTCAGTTATAATATAATATGACATAAGATTCCATTAAATCAGCTCAAATTGTATTTAAGAAATTGCAATGCAATGAAACTTAACCTAATGAAATAGATTCAGTTAAAATACAATATAATATTTTATAATGCTATACCATATAAAAAAAATGTCATTTTGTGCAGAAGATAATGCAATGTAGCTTAACTTGACCTAAAGCAATGAAGATATAATACAGATATTATAATATAGAATGTGATCAATTTAATTCAGATATAAAACGGATATGACACAATGTGATCAAAAATACGAAATATAACATAATTAAAAGTGATAGAATCATGTCAGATTGTCCATTAGATCATGTAATATAATGTAACTTAACCTAATGTAATGCATATAAAATATTACATAATCTTATTAAAAATGATGCCTTTAAAAATAATACAATATAATATAATTTAATATAAACATGTCATATTTTATGTAAGACCATGCAATGTAATGTAACCTAACCTAATTTAATACATATATAATATCACATAATTGTTGTGCATCTAAAATAAAATGATATTATATACAATAATGTGATAGAATCATGTCATATTGTATATAAGACCATGCAATAGAATGTAACTTAATGTAATATATTACTGATATAATTTAATGTAATATCATGTATCATTTCATACAATTATAATTTAATCATATTATATATTTACATATTTATATACATTTAAAAAGTAATGGAAATATATCTGAAATATAAACGCATGCGTTGAACACGTTAGTTTCCAACTCTCTGACATAAATGCAAATCACTTTGTTTCCAAAATAGTAAAAAAAAAACATCTTACTTGAATATTTATTTTTTTCATTTTTAAATTACTAGAGGAGCTCTGTTCAAATAAAAGCGTCTACTTTTAATTCAGAATCTGCACAGAGGTTAAAAAAAAGATGATAAATATTATTCAGTATTTCACCGTCTTATCTGACCTTTTCTGTTCAATAAACCCTATTTATTCTATCATTCCATTTTAAACTACATTTTTTGCTTTCTAAATTACTCCTTTTTCTCCGAAATTATCATGAATTGTAATTTATTCTTGTTTTCAGCCGCTCCTGGTTAAAATAGCCAACTAAATCAATAAATGAGTGAATAAATTCAGATATGAATTAAAGAAAAACAAAGAAAATTAGATGATAAAAAGAAATATATTATTTTCCTATGATGCAGTTTTTTTATTTGTTCTTGTTTGAAGCCTAAAAATTAATAAATGTATAAATGAATACAAAGATACATCATATATGTAATTATTTACTATATTTTTTTATTTGTTCCTGTTTGAAGCTTGAAAAAGAATAATTGACGAATGAAAATGAAAAATATATTTTATATTGATATATATGTAAAAAAGAAAAAAAAACATGTATAGATAAATAATACACACATTGTCCTTAGAAGTGTTTTATTCTTCTTTTATTTTCATTTTCGGACAAAACAAACAAACAAACAAACAGTTAAAAAACTGATCCTTCTGCGTCCAGAAGGTTGAAAATTAGGTTTTAATCCGGGGACTCAGTTTAAAAATCTCATTTTTGGGAGCCGACGGAGGGTAAGATTCATTTTCTCCTCGTGGTGAACGGCGGGAACGAGAGCCGGGAGTGGTGGCTTTCACTCAGACGAGAACAAAAAAAATAGGAAGGAAAATGAAAACCAAACAGCAGAAATGTGGCTTAATTCAACATTTATATTTCTCTGCTCACACAGAAACTCTGCGTGATTAAAAATGTGGAATGCAAAGAATGAGACTAACACTGAATAATAGTATTACACATTTATAGAACGCTTATATATGATTAAAATAGTAATAACAAGGTAGCAATAAATAATGATAGTGGAAATAATATTAATTGTAATAATGATAATAATCAGCCTCATTTAAATAAATATGAATTGTCTTTTGATGTTACCTTTTCATAAAAGATGTATAGATGTTTTTAACAGTTTAATATTCCTGTATCTTCCTATTTTAAAAAAAAAATATATATATATATATTAAAAATTCCATTGGTGATCAAGATTTATGGAGTTCAATTTAGTTCTCATTAAAATTATTTTGAATTATCATATTCATAAATCAATCTATAATAATAAATAGTTTCGTCAAATCAAATTCAATCAATATTCATTCAACTTGTTTTATTTCCCTGCTTCCAGTTATCATTTGTCAATGTAAAAAAAAAAGACAATTTGTCATTTTTCATACAATTATCTAATACCAATATATACCTAAATATTAATTATGATATGCATCTCTTCCTGATAGTGTTTTTGATCAACAAATCTCATATTCATAGTTTTTGGATATTAACATGATGTTGTAATAAAAATATGATGAAAAATATGAATAAATATTACAATAATAATTAATGAATAATCATTAAAAATAGAAGTATCCTGTTGAAAACAAGTAGAAGAGACGCAGGGGAAGTGGTTTTTTTTTCAAGTATATTTATTCAATTTATTTTTCCTTAAGTCAAACGGTTGCACTCCCAAGAAATGAATAAAAAAAAATAAAATAAAATAAATTAAGTGAAACAAGAAAAATAAATAAAGATTAAAGAGCAGGATTAAAAATAAACCACTAAAATATGGAGAAGAAACTTGCACACACATTCTGACAACCTCCTAATACTCTGAAAGTTGATGTTATTATTATTATTTTTTTTTTTACCATAATCATCATTCAATTAATAAAAACACTATTTTTCATTCAAATAGTGGAAATCACACAAATAATCAATAAATAAATCAATAATCATTTCAATAAATTATCATTCAAACTGTTGTATTTGCCTGCTTCCACTTTTCAATCGATAACTTTTCTTTATTTTCAAAATAAGAAAAAAACTATTTGTCTCTATTTATATATTAAAAATGAGCCCTACTCATGTCTAGCCTTTACTACTTATTATTATATGCATCTTTATTACTTATTATGTGAATAATGATAGTGTTTTAAATGAATGAAATCTCATCTTTATAGTCACAGGAAGATATTAATCCAATGGTTTAATAATAATAATTACAGAAATAATCTATAAAAATTGTATCAGAACAAGAAACATGAGATGAGGTGGGTTTTAGTGAGTTTATATATTCCATTTATTTATTATCTTTTTTTTAATCATATTTATAATTTAACCAGTGACGTCAAGAAATGCTATAAAAAGAAATATATTAAATGAAAAAAAATAAATCACAGAAAAGATTAGAAATAAACTGTGAAAATGTGTGATGTGAAACACACACAAGTTCCAACAACTTCCTACTGCACTGGAAATGGATATTATTATTATCATTATTTGACAGTTTCGTAAGCATATTTATAATTCAATCACTAATAATATTAATAATTACCATTCTAATAGAAGAATCCCATTAGTTTCAATAAATAATCAGTCAAAATGTTTAATTTCCATGCCCATAATTTTCAGTTGAAAACATTTATTTTTCTTCAACATAAAGAATCAATTTGTCTTTATTTATATATTTAAATAGAAGCCGTGATCAGATGTAGCCTTTATTCATTTTTTCATGCATCTTTTCCTGACAGTGATTTGGAATCCAATCCAACTTTTATCATCTTATGATGATATTAGTATGATCTTGTAATAAAAATATGAAAACAATAATAATAATAGTAATAATAATAATGATAGAACAAATCTATAGCAATAGAAGTATCCTGTTAAAAAAAACAAACAGGAGATTAATTTATTTTTATTGAGTTTATTTTTCATTTTATTTGTTACATTTTTTTTGCAATTTGATCAGTGAGGTCAAAAGGGAAAAATAAGAAAAGGAAAAAATCTGTAATAAATATATCAGATTGTTTAATATATCATTAATATGAAACAAATATATTAGATAAAAAAGGGGTAAAAATACACACACACACACACACATTCTGACAACCTCCTACAACGCTGTAAATGGACGCTATTAATGTTATTATGATTATTATTATTATCACGATGATGGATGTGGGCGGGTCGTCTCAGGCCGCCGTGGCCCCGGTTTCACCCCGGCCGGATTTAGAGCGAGGTGCGTTCGGGGCCCTCGGTCGGAGGCGGCGTCTCGCCGGGGTTCACGCAGAGGTCGCCCACGCCGGGGGCAGATTTGGGAGACGGGGATGACGATGGACGGCGGCGGCGGCGATGAAGACGGGACGACGGCGGCGGCGATGGTGGGTGATGGTGGTCGGGATGGAGAGGATGTAGAGCGCTCCCTCCTCCTGCCACACTAACCCCTGCGTGAACCCCCACCAACCCCCCCCACCCCAACTGTCACATGCTTTTTCATCGTCCATCCAACGTACATACACTCTCACACACACCAACACTGACACACACACACACACACACACACACACACACACACACACACATACACAGCTGCTCCAATCCTGGCCCTCGGTTAAAAGTTCAGACCAGAGTGATGCTTCGTCTCTTCAAAAAAGTAAAAAATAAAAAAAAAGGGATATCATGTGTGTGATATGTGTAGATGAATGAAAAACTAAATTTAATAGGAATAAATAAAAGAGGAATAAAATAAATAAATAAATGCAAACAAAATAATATTGCACAGAAAATGAAATTAATTAAAACTGACAAAAAAAATTAAATGTTTGATATATTTTTTTTCTAACATATTTTATATTCTATATTTTTTTAATATATTTTTGTATGTATATTTTTTGGGGTGATAACATCACAACATTAAAATAAATGTTTGGGTTTTTTTTTTATTATTATCATGTCACGCTTGTGGTGTCCCTTGAAAAGGGGATGGGTGACGAATGTGTGGATAGCGGTGATGATCAAATACGAAAAAGGAAAACATATAAGAATATATAAAACCAGTCACCCAAGAAACTAAAACCAAAAAGTTATTATATAAAGTTATATATAAAAAAAAAACTGGAATTTGTAATTCAATGAATAAAAAATACACATATACCTTTGTAAAAGTGGTGCTTTATCATAAAATACAACACAATTTAATGTCATGAAAGATGTCAAGGCTTCATTTTTTAGATTATTTAACGATTAAATGTAATTAATTCTTTCAGGTATTTTTTTTTAAATGTATCTACTCATTTATCTTCAATTAATTGTATTTATGAAATTGAAATTACTGATTTAAGTGTTGCTGAATCAGACTTACTAAAATCAAATTAATCTAATTGGATTAATTACTCAAAGGATTAATGAAGTTCGTTTGTGAGTTGGTAATTTATTGACACCGTGTTTTTTTTTTCTGAATTTTCAAAGAGTCTCTGAAAAACTCAAGGTTTTGAATTTACTTTTTGATCTAAAAGAGCAGGTTGAAAAAAAGAAAGTTGGAAAAAAACACCTCAATAGAAAAAGATCAAAATCTAATGAGGGAAAGAATAAATAAATCAAATAAAATTTGAACATGGGCTGCATTTGGTCCAGAATTTGTAAGGATATTTTAATCATATCAATCATGGATTTGATATAAATTATATTAATAATACAAATCTTATTTCGCAAACATATAGATATTCAACATTACATAAAACCCATAAATCATAAATAGCATATTAATAATATTAATCGCATCGATCATATAAATCACACACATGACATTTCATCAGTTCAATTATATATATTGCAATTATTTTTATAAAACAAAGTATATTTTAGAACAAAAAAATATATATTTCACCATATTAATTATGTTTAGAATGATTATTTCTAACTATTGTTATAATATTCATTATTTGGTCAATACAAATAAATATTTGCATTCACCAAATAACACCCATAAATATCTGTTTTATTCCTTTATTATATTTTTTTATTACAAATTATATTTTGAAAAGGAGTATCATTATTAAAGTGCAATGCGTCATGATATACGGGAATTCATGACAATCATAATATCTTTCTCTTTGAATGACGTTGGAGCAGCTTCGGTACAGATTATTAATCCACTTTCAGGGCTTTAATCCCCTAATCCAGTAAAAGCAGGAGGGCTGCTTGTGACTGTAGGTGGAACACTGGGAATAAATAAATGAAGGTATAAATGAATAACAAAAATAAGATATATATTTTTATATTAATTTTCTATACTTCTCCTGTTTAATATATATTCATTTTCTATACATCTTATTTTTTAATTTATTATTTATTGATTTATCTTTATATACTTATATTTTTATTTTATACATACAACTTATGTATCCATATATATATATATATATATATATTTTATTTTATTTTTTATTTTATACATACAACTTATGTATCCATATATATATATATATATATATATATATATATATATATATATATATATATATATATATATATATATATATATATATATATATATATATACACACATATATATATACACATATATATATATATATATATATATATACAGACACACATATATCTAGACACGTAAATATATGTATATACCTACATATATGCATATACATAAGTACATACACACACCAACCCCAGCATCCTTTTACAAATATATTCTCTCTCTCTCCTCTGTCCATGACCCAACCATCTCAGTCTAGCTTCTCTGACCTTCTCTCCAAAACATCTAACATGTCCCGTCCCTCTGATGGACTCATTTCTGATCCTCTCCATCCTGGTCACTCCCAAAGAGAACCTCAACATCTTCATCTCTGCCACCTCCAGCTCTGCCTCCTGTCTTTTGTTCAGTGCCATTGTCTCCAACCATACAGCATCTTTTGGCTCAACACTGTCTTTTACCTTCTTCACCTCTTCTCCCCCCAGTCCATTACTCTTGATTGTCAACCCTAAGTACTTGAAATCCTCCACCTTCTTGATTCTCACTCCCTGAAGCCCCCACTTGGGTCCCTCTCATTCCCATTCATATTCTGTCTTGCTGCCCTTTTCCAGAGCATACCTCCACTTCTCCAGATGTTCCTCTACCTGTTCCCTGCTCTCATTGGAGGCCACAATGTCATCATAGTCCATGGAGACTCCTGACCTCATCTATCAGCCTGTCCATCACCACTGCAACAAGAAGGTGCTCAAAGCTGATCCCTGATGTCGTACCACCTCCATCTTTAACTTCTCTGTCACACCTTCAGCACACCTCGCCACTGTCTCACAGCCAGCATACATGTCCTGCACCAGTCTAACATGCTTCTCTGCCACTCCGGACTCACTCATACATACCCTCGTTCCTCTTTTCTGCACCCAGTCGTATGTTTATTCTCGGCCTCCAAAGACACCGTGCAGCTCCTGTGACCTTCTCAATACTTCTCGACCAGAATTCTCAAAGCAAATACTCCATCTACAGTACAAACAATACTCCGTCGTACTCTTTATAGTACTCTTTCGAGGCATGAACCCAAACTGCCAGCATTAATAACATCAAACGAGGCGCAAGGATTTAGATCTTTTAAATGATTATATATACTTTTATGATAGAAATCTATCCAACAAATAAACTGATTAAAATGTGTTTCTAAATAAACAATGAAGAAAAATATAAATTCAATTAAAACAAGGCTTTGTATTTATATTACATTACATTATATTACATTAAATTTTATTATATTTTATGATATTATATCATACTTTATTATACTGTATTATATTATGTTATATCATATTTTGATATAATGAAACAAAATGTCTCCTGTAACCTAGCCTGATAATAATAATTAAGAATAAGAATAAGAATAACACAATAATAAAAATAATAACAATGGTCAACAGACTCATGAGAAATAAAGATTTAAATAATAAATATGTATGTTGCATATGATAAATATAAATCAACTTCTGACTCTGACAAGAAGAGAAATAAATACATCTAAAGTGTAAAATAATAAAGATGTAATAAGTGAACTGGACTCTGCGCCGGTGGTTAATCTGAGTCACCCTGCCATTTTTCCCTCGGTGGTGGTCCGGGGCCTTTGGGAGCTGCAGTACCGTCCTCGGCCACGGCCGGTGGGGGCGCTGCAGGCCCGGCCTGCGGCCTGGCGCCTCGCCGGCCCCCCTTTTAGGTCGATGTCTCTTAAGCAGGCTTTAGCAGGAGGCAACAGCTGGCGCACGGTCATGGAGGCAGGCCACTGGAGCGACGGCGAGGGGAGGGTAAAGGCACATAATCCCCGACAGTGTGACCCTGCATGGAGCACGGTGTGCACGGCATGCACGGTGTGCACGGCGTGCACGGTGTGCACGACGGCGGCGCTGGGCGAGGATTGAGCGGAGGTGCGGGATCAAGCTGGTGAGCCCGGTTTGATTGATTCCCGTAAAAAACAACCACTTCCTGTTCCGATCATCGTCGGGTTCCCATGACAACAGGACGGGGGACGCAGGAATCCCCCCTCAACCCCACTCCCGACCGTGGGGTCGCCTTGGGTCGAAAAATAATAGTAAATAAATAAAATAAAAGTGACACGCGACCCGACCGTCCATTACGGAGATCGACGTGTTTCCGTTACTTCAAAATGAATTATATGAAAAATTGATATTTAAGAAAAAAACCTTGTTGATTCAATTGAATGAATGAATACTAAGAATAAATTCCTAAATAAATAGATTAATCACAAAAAAATGAGTGACATATTATAACAAATTGATGATATTATTATTGCTGTCGTTATACCGGTAAATTTTTTGATAGAAAACCTTGCGCTGGGATTTGACTTTTTTATTTATTTATTTATCTATTTATTTATTAATATTTTTTGCTGTCCACTTTTTTTTTAAAGACATCGATGTACTTCCCCTATTTCCCAAATTAATTGATTTATCAATTAATTTATTGATTGATTCCCAAATTAAATATGAAAAAATAATATCTATGAAAAAAACATTGATTTAATTAAATATATAAACAAAATTAATGATAAATTACGAAAAAATTGATAAATAAAAAAAAAAAGAATGATGAATAACTTTCAAAGATTTATATTAAACCCGCGTTAATAGTATTATTATTGTTATTATGCCAGTAGGTTTTTTGGTAGAAATCTTTGCGCTGTATTTATTATTTTTTTTCTCTCGACCCAAACGTCCATTACGGACATCGATGTGTTTCCCTCGAAGATTTATTCAAAATTAGTTATATAAAATAATGATATTTAAAAAGAAAAAAAAAACCTTCTTGATTTTAATTGAAATCATTTCTATTTTGTGATAGATGTAGGACTTCGAAAGCATGATATCATACTTTCATTTTTTCAATTAAATAATTATTAATTAAAAAGTAGTGGCGGTCATCCTGCTGTTTCTAAATATTGTGAATGAAAGAATTTTAATGCAGCTATAAATGATTGGAATAATACCTGCCATTTTTAAATAAGTATCATTGTATTTGAACAATTATTGACTTTGAATAATTGATGACTTGATGCCGCTTTTATTCATTCATTCATTCATTTATTCATTCATACATTCATGTCGTCATTTCTTGAATTCAATCATTTGTTTATTTATTTATTTATTTTTCAGTCATTTGTTAATTATTTATTCATTCATGGGTTCATTTAGTCATTTGTTAAATTCATTCATTCATTCATTCATTCGGTCATTCATTTAATCATTCATTTATTCATTAATTAATTAATTCCTTCATTTATTCATCCATTTGTTCATTAGTTAAATTCATTCATTCAGTCATTCATTTATTCATTAATTCATTCCTTCATCAATTTATCAATTTGTTCATTCATTCATTCATTCATCCATGCAATCATTTACTCATTCATACATTAATTTATTCATTCATTCAGTCATTTCTTAAATTTATTAATCCCTTCATTAATTAATTTATTCATTCCCTCACATATTCTTTCGTTCATTCATTCATTCATTTATTCATTCATTCATTCGGTCAGTCAGTCAGTTATTCACTCAGTCATTGGATAAAATGCATTAATTAATTCATTCATTTATTTATTCATTTGTCCCTTCATTTAAGCATTAATTAATTCCTTCCTTCAATCATGTATTCATATTTTCATTCATGCATTCATGCATTCATATTTTCATTCATTCATTCATTCATTCATTCATTCATTCATTCAATCATTCACTCATCCATGCATTCATGCATTCATGCATTCATTCATTTATTCATTCATGCAGTCATTCATTCATTCATTCATTCATTCATTCATTCATACATTCATTCATTCATTCATGTTCTTATATATCCTGTTTGTCCTGCACTCAGGCCGCACACAGAGACAACCAGCCGTTCACCCTGTCATCCGCACGTCATAAAGAAACATATTCATTGAGATAATTATCATTTTCTTAGCGTTGCCGTGGAGACAGCAGGATGAAAAAAAAATATTTTTTTTTTCCTTTTTTACATTTTTTTTTTTTTTTGTTCAGTTTTTTCGGCCGCGGAAACCACCACCGCCGCCGCCGTGGGGGTTGAACGTTGGAAATGTTCAAAAATAGATTGAGAAAAAAATAAAATAAAATAGAATAAATAAATAAATAACATCAGGAAGCCTCTCGTGTCGGAGAGGGAAAAAAAAAGAAAAAAAAACAGCCGTCCTACAAGCCTCCACCTCCCCGTCCCCGTCCATTTCCCCGCCTCGCGTTAACACTCGTCCCCGCATCAATAATGAACGGCCGCAATCGGACAAATGGAGCATTTCTACGACTGTATTTTTGGGCTCCGGCTTTTATTCTATTTTTTTATTTATTTTATTTTATTTTTTCCCCCCCTTTCTCGGCGGCTCTTAGCGGCGAGGAAGAGGAGGAGGAGGAGGAGGAGAATGAGGACGCCATGGCGACCACTTTATTTTTTTTCAAAAACGCACATATATATCTTTTTTTATTTATCATTTATTTATTATTATTATTTTCTTTTATTTATTTATTTTTTCGTTCGTTTTTCTCCATCTGTTTGTTTGGTCGCAGGTCCAACTCGTTCGTTGGCTTGTCGTTCGTTTTTTTCGGATGAAGGGATGAAGGGGAGAGAGAGAGAGAGAAAGGAAAAGGATGATGGGGTTTGAAGGGAGAAAAGGAGGAGATGGTGGAGGAAGAGGAGGAAGAGGAATGGAAGGAGGTGGAGAAAAAGAGGAGGAGAAGATTGAGAAAGAGGGGGATGAGAAGAAGAAGGGGATGGAGGAGGCGGTGGGGAAGGAGAGGAAGCAGGAGGATATAAAGGAGAAGGAGATGGAGGTGGAGGAAAGAGAAGGTGGAGAAAGAGGAGGAGGAAGAAGAGGAGGAGGTAGAGGAATGGAGGGAGGAGGAGAAGATGGAGAAGGAGATGAAGAAGGAGAGGAAGTGGGTGGAGAGGGTTGGGAGGAGATGAAGGAGAAGAAGAAAGAGAAGATGGAAAAAGAGGAGGAGGAGTGGAAGGGGGAGGAGAAGATGGAGGAGGAGAAAGTGATGGAGAAGAAGGAGTTGGAGATGAGGAGGAGGAAGGTGAAGGTGAAGGTGAAGATGGAGTGAGTGAAGAAGGAGAAGCAGGAGAAGCAGAACGCCCTCTAGCTGCAGGAGTGTGTAAACACACACACACACACACACATTCCAGGGTTGTGTGTGTGCAAACACACATTTCAGCAGAAGTCCAAACAAAGCAGCAGAAAAACAACGTTTCATTTTTGACACGTCAGTCGCTCAGAAATCCAGCAGAATTCAGAAAAACAGCCTTTTTCTTCTTCTTCCTCCTCGTCTTCTGAGCCTCAAAACATCACCGTGGAGATGAAAACATCTAAAAACCACAGTCTGGGAATCCATCCATCCATCCATCCATCCATCCATCCATCCATCCTTCCATCATCCATCCATCCATCATCCATCCTTCCATCATCCATCCATCCATCCATCCATCCACCCATCCATCCATCCATCCTTCCATCACCCATCCAACCATCCATCCATCAACCTTCCCTCCCATCAATCCTTCATCCATCCATCCTTCCTCCCCTCCATCCCCCCCC